>BQKN01067162.1:402015-414226 GCA_022839385.1 Asparagus kiusianus
AGGAGGCGAAGCCCTGCTGGATTGGAGTCTCAGATCTAAACAAGATTCAAACTTTAAGACTTCGAAGACTTGCTCATCCGGATCTGGTGCTCGGCGATCATCAACGCTAAATAAGGCAGGAGTTCGAGAGGACCGGATCTCAGATCTACGTGGTTAAACTCCGGATCTAAGCTTGGTTCTTAGATCCCGAGATTCGAGCGGTCGTTTCCTTGGTGAAACGATCCCTCCCGGCTATTATCTCCCTTGGTGGAATAATACCCGTTATACTGCGTAGATCCGACCGGATCTAGATCTCGCGGTGGTCCACGGCAAACAACCCCGGCGCAGGCAAAGAACCCACAAAAGCGAGTGACCGCAAAACAAGAGCTCGCGATTCGTTCGACATAAAAGGAAACAAAGTTGTAATCTTTCTTTTATTTTCTTTGATTTTCGTTGTAACCGGATCTTATAAAAAGACCGGATCTTTGTAACGCATAAAGTTGTTAACTAAGATAGCAATGATATCAATGAAGAAAGACACGATTTTTCCCACGAACACTCGCTGCCCGGTCAGCGAGCCGGGGGTCCAGGGGGCGGCGCGCCCCTGGCCAGGGGGTCCGGGGGGGATGGAATACCCCCGGCGGGGTTCGGGGTAGCGCCCCGAAGCTCCACGGTATACACTAACTTCTGTATTAGATTTGGAACTTGGGACGCAGTGGTCGCCTTTAGCACCTAAGACGCGAAGGTCGCATTTGGCAACTAAGACGCGAAGGTCGCGTTTGGCACCTGAGACGCGAAGGTCGTGTTTGGCACCTGAATCGCGAAGGTCGCGTTTGGCACTTGAAACGCGAGGGTCGCGTTTGGCACTTGAAACGTGAGGTCCGCATTTTGGTTTGGCAACATGAGGGTCGCGTTCTTCATTGTCGACGCGAGGGTCGCGTTTTGACTGGGAAACGTGAAGTTGAAGTTCGCGTTCAATGAAGGCTTGAGGTCCGCATTTTGATTGTAAAACACGCCATTGAGGGCCACGTTCAGTCTGGTTCTCGCGAGCTTTAGTTTCCTTTGAAACTTTGTGGATCTTACGCATAGCCTTGGGGCGCATAGCCTTGGGGCTAAGGGATCCGGAGGAGATAGCCTCCTCAAACTTGGCTTGATCAAACTCTACCACGAGAGTTTCGACGGTCGTTCCAGTGAGATAAACATCGAATTGCACCACCACTTCTTCGTCAGAAAAGCTAGTCCCCAGCAGAGTCACCATCTTTTGTTGAAGAGGAAAATTCACAGTAAAAGAAATGAAAGAAAAATTAATTTGTATTCTCTCAAAATCAATTACAGTTGGATTCCCTGATTACAAAAGAGAGGAGAACGAATCTGATTGTCCCCTTTGTTTAAAACTGGATTCTTCACGGTGGCGATGGAGTGCCTCCCTCGAATGCTCGTGTCGAGTTTGCTCTCCGTTGACGATCCGCACGTCTTGATTCACTGGAACGATATCTCCTCCTCACGATTTGACGTTGTGGAGAACTTGCAAAGCAAGTTTGAAACTCTTAATGAGTTGATAACTCTGAACGAGTTTTGAAGAACTCTGTAAAAGAGTTGTTTTGAACCGAAAATCGGTTATAAGCCAAGGATGAAGAAGCTCTGTTGTTGCAGTTGAAGATGATCTTCGTTGAGGGATGGTGCCGATCTCCTCAAAAGCTCGCCCAAAGATCTCTCCTATTGCTGCCAAGTCCCAGATCCGAGAAAATGCCCGCCTTCAGTGGTTGATCCGATCCAAGAAATTCTTGCCTGAGTGCTCAGTTGAGTTTACTCCTATTTATAGGGGATTAAGGGGGTGTAACTGCCCTCTAAATCCGCTCCTAAGTGGGCGTGATTTCCTCAAATCGTGGGGAAAACGGTTCCTGCAACCATTCAGCTCGTGCTTGAACGAGTCAAACGCCTACGTTGGCGTTTGGGACCCCAACTCCTCGTTTTAGACTGGAGACGCGGAGTTGGGTACCCACTGGACGTTGAAAAACGTGGGTCTGACCCCAGGGTTTTAATGTTGTAACGCGGTTTCGACCCTCGCGTTTTAATGTTGTAACGTGGGTTCGACCCTGGCGTTTTACTATTGACACACGGGGAGGACCTCCGCGTCTTGCCTTGAAGAGATTATCACCAAGTAATCTCTTTTTATCATAACATTGTAAAGATCATTGTCTTGTAATCTTCGTCTTGGCTCCTTAAGAATATGAGAGTCGTCAGATTGTAACTCCCTATGTTGATTGTGAATGCTGTTGAACTAGAGCTCTCATCGGTTGTCGTGAAGGTCATCAGATTGTAACCTTTAGCGATCTATGTGAGAGTCTTCAAATTGTAGCCTTCTGGAAGTCGTCAGATTGTAACTTCCATCATCGGTGTTTGATGGGGGATAAGCTATCTATTGTGATTTTTAGATAGCCTACATTCAACAGCGTCGATCCCGGTTAGCTTTCCTTATGAATGTAGGATTTTCATCCCCTTCTCGCTCATGTGTCCCAGCCTATTGTGCCACAGATCTGTACTCTCCTTGCCAGCTATAATTGTGAGGGTGTCACTCGCATGTGAAGTGAGGTAGAGAGTTCCCGTTTTATTGCCACGGGCAACAACCATCGTACCGTTGGAGATTTTCCACGAATCCCCGGTAAATGTCGAAACGTAGTCTTCTGCTCCAACCTGTCCCACTGAAACAAGATTCCTCTTCAACTTCAGCACGTGTCTCACGTTCTTCAAGTTCCACTTAGAGCACTTTATCTGTATCTGAATGTCACCATTTCCAACAATATTACAAGACTCATTGTCCCCCAAATATACTTTACCAAAGTCCCCTGCTACATAGTTCTGAAGAAGTTTTCTATTAGCAGTGGCGTGGAAAGAAGCTCCTGAGTCGATGACCCAAGAATCAGAATCGATATCCATAGCAAGGAACAAGGCATCCTGCACGATATGAGCCTCCTGCTCACCCGCATCCTTCTTTGGTGCTTTACAGAGCGAAGACATATGGCCCTCCTGGCCGTAGTTCCAACACTTCCCTTTGATGGTTCTAACCTTTGAGTTTGACCTCTTCTTTACTGATTTTGACCGATTCCTATTCTGGTTCCCTTTCTTCTGGCTTCTGCCTCTCTGCTCGAAACTTAGGGCTGAACCTGAACCTTCTGATTCGGACGATTTCCTTCTAACCTCCTCGGATAGAATCATGCTGACAACCTCACTCAGCTTTAACTTCTCTTTCCCCACCAAATTGCTGATTGTCGTCACACAACCCACCCAACTATCCGGCAACTACGATAGTAGTAGAAGGGCCTGCACTTCGTCATCGAACATGATGTCCACGGAGATAAGTTGATCAACAATTGTGTTGAACTCGCTGAGGTATATCGTGAAGGACCGTCCTTCAGCCATCTTGAGGTTGAAGAGAGTTTTGACTAGATGCACCTTATTTGCTGCCGACGGTTGCTCATACATCTTCGCGAGAGCTTCCACAAGCCCCACCGTCACCTTCTCCTTCAGAATATTATGGGCTACTGATTTGGCGAGCGACAACCGGATTTGTCCTAGAGCCTTTCTATCCAGTACCTCTCAATCACCATCTGACTCCTCTTTCTTCTGCCCCTTTTCCTTGCCCATCAGCGGGCGATACAAGTCCTTCTGGTACAGATAGTCCTCCATCTGCGACTTCCAGTAGGCGAAGTCTGAACCGTTAAACTTCTCGATCTTTGATTTATTTTCCTCTGCCATGGCTTTCACACAAATTGCTGAACGAAGCTCTGATACCAGTTGTTAGGGATTCGAAACAATCAATCAAACCCTTGCCCTTTCGGACCTTGTGTTGAAAGTAGGAAAGTAGGAATAATACCACAAATAAAGATCTAACATTGCAAAAATAGTAAAGGAGACGAACACACAGATTTAACGAGGTTCGGCAACGTGCCTACGTCCTCGGGAGCCACACCACACAATCTCTTTTATTAATTGAAGAAGAATACAAGCTCTCAAACTAGGGTTTTATCTCTCTGAGATTCTTTCTCCTTTTTGCAGTCAAAAAGCTCTCTTTTTCATGTCATACAAACTCTAAAAGCGTTTGGGTATTTATAGAATCCTGAAACAAAACAGAGTCCAAAACAGTTTAGGAAACTGCCTGGACGATTCGCGGTCGACCGCCGTGCCAAGGCCGGTCGACCGGTCAGAACGAAAATTGTTTACAGGGTCTTGTGCACATTTGCGGTCGACCGCAGAGGCCACCGCGGTCGACCGGCCAGAGCGACCGAATCTTCTCAGTTTCATGCAGTGCACGCGGTCGACCAGATCTGTCGCTGCGGTCGACCGCACAGTCTTCTGACTGTTTCATTCGTCTTTTCGATTGCAGCTTTGGGTCTACACACTTAGACTAACATGTAAGTGTTATTTAGCTATTTTTTGGGTTTGCAGCAAACAATAGAATTGCATGGGAATTGTTTTCCACATTTGATTAACCTTGAAATAGGGAGGGAGGAAAAACTCTCCAGGGAAAAATTTCAATAGTACTTTAATCTTAGATCTCTGGATATTTTATAATAATCATAAAAATATCTTTCCAGCCCAATTTCGTTCTAACTGCGTAGAAGTGATTTTTCCGGAAAATGGCGTCATTACTGACGTTTGAAAAGCACTAGAACCTGAATGCAACATGAGGAACTATTTTGACCTTTCCACGCGTGGTTTCTGGGGTTTCCAAGTTATGAAACACGATCCTCCGTTATATCACTTTTGGCTTTTTGCAGTATCCTTTTGTTTTAGGTCCCTTCCTTTCTAATCTTCTGTTGTGAAAGTATTAAACATGAATTAATTCTGCTAACAACAAATTAGATTGTAAGAAATAGGAAGAAAGAAGTGAATGATTTAGAAGGTCTCTTATTTTCAGTTTTGGGTATGCTAGTATGTAATACGTGCTTTACACGTAATGTGTATAAATAACGATATGAGACTAGACATTCAAATGGTGATTTATTGAGATTTATATTAGTTTTTCTCTCTAAGAATTTGCATACTTGTACGACTAATAGATTAATGTTTTTTCCGTAAATGAGAGGTGAACTCGGTTGTAGAGCTGTTTTATTTTCTCCAAAGAAAAGCAATATAATCTTCTCTCTCAATTATCACCTATAAAATCTTATTGACTGCGAGGTATCCAAGTTACTATAATCGATTGACTGATTCCACTTCCTCCCTTTGTTTTCTTTAGATTCTTTTAGTGCTTTCTTTTGTGCATTTGAGCATCCATATATAGTATATATGCATCTCTTAAGATCCAAGTGGAATATTTATGGAAATACATGAGTCGTGAAATAATTAGTGTATAATTAATTAAGAGAATTTAATTAGTCTATGAGAGAAGATACATGAATGGTATAATTATAGATTCATTTCTCACTACTATTCATATTAAATAGATTATTAGTAGGTTTAGAAAGGCAGAGTCATAAATTACTTTGTTAGTAGGATCTAATTATTATACTGTAATAGTTTTTTATAAAAAAAATATTAAGACACATTCAAACTAAACTAAAAACCCAGAAGCATAATAAGAGAATGCGGAAAAATGTTGCTCCTTATCAGACTGCAGAATATTGTGTAAAAACAGTGGTGGGTCTTCAAGCCATACCATAAAATCATCAATTTTTTTAGCTCTTCGAATCAACACATGAGTCGTTACATTCCTTGTTTGATGGACTATCTCAAAATCTCATTCATTGAGTCATGTACAACATTGTTGAAAATCATCCACAAAGCGCCTCAAAATCGAGTGCTATTCTGCTCCATTTTGGATATCTTTAATTCCACTTTCACATCTTCTTTAAAAATTATCTTTCCACATCCAGTATCAAGAGAAAATGTAATAGCTTCCCACAACGCTTGGAGTTCCGCATGCTCAGAATTACATCATATCCAAATATTATAATAAGTATATTGCAATAGTTAGTAATATATATTATGATAATTTTACATGCTATTTCTAGACTACGGACGCTAAGAGGTTAACATTTATATTAGTATTTCTCTCCATAAATTTTTTTTATATATCAGACACACATATTAATATATTATAATATTAGATTTTTACTTAAAGATTAAAATTATCTTAAATTATAATATAATTTATAAATATAAGTTATGATATTATTATCTTAAATATTAAAATTGTATATTTATTGTTCATGATCACATGGTCAATTAAATGGTTGCATGGGGGTGAGATTGATTAGGGGTTGCTTTCTTTCGCAAATATCTGATTCTAAGTTGAGTGACTGAAGTTTGCACAAGTAGAAACTTGTGAGAGTACGGAGACTGGTTCCATCGTGGTTCCTTCGAAGATCAAGTCAGCTGGTAAAATTGAGTGGGGAAAATGAACTGTGAGAGTTCTTGTGTGTGCAATATAATTTGTAAATATTGCTTAAATCAAAGATTAGATCTAGAATAAGTCAGCCTCTGTATGTTAGAAGAGTACCTCTTATTTATGCTGATGGTATAAGGGTAGAATTGACACTTCGACCGAGTGCAGGATGATGGTGAAGGAGTATGGGCTGGCGGCTGTGTCAGCACCTACTTTACAGGCATCGCTCAGCGAGTGGAAGAGAGATCACTTCAGTATTAAATGAGACGTGATCTGAGACATGGTGGTGCTGACGTGGTCCGATGAGTCATGAAGACCATCGGGGCTAGAGGTATGATGCGCCTACCAAACATTAAATACGACGCTGACGTGTTGTCAGCGGGGGAGGCTCGAGGCTGAAGTCGTCCTCCAGCTTCGCCGAGAAGTAACGCCTTTTGAGTCATCCTCGTGAGGTATCGAATAATCGGTCGAGTAGGCTCGTTGCGAGTCATCTTCGATAAGAGGGTCGACTAGTACCATCATTCGTGTCGACATAAAAAGATGTCGACTTGACGGGTCAGCTGAGTTGGAATCATTGCTGGTCTCTGGCCACCAATTTGATTAGGGTATGCATGCACAAGTACACTTGTCTGTTGCTGGCAAAGGGTCACACTTTGGTGATTGAAAACACCATAACAATTGTATAATACCTAATATCTAAAGTGAAATATTTATCTTACTTAACAAAAGATTAACATGGTTAAAATTTATGATATATATTAGTTCTTATGTTTATTGCAATAATAATTATAGTGTAATAGATAGAATGAATTGAATACATTTTTAGGAAATGTGATTAAAGATTATAATTTATATTTAGTTTCTAATATTAGTTCTTATGTTTATTACATGAATAACTATAATGTAATAAATATAATAAATTTAATAAATTTCAGGGCATTATTGAAAATTATCAAGTTCTAGTAGGCTAAAAGAGACAGTCAAAAGTTTTAACACCTCAATTATCTTTTATAAATACTATAGATAAGCTCAAATATTATCATGTAATAATAATTTTATGTCTTTTAAAAAATCTTTATTAGTGTATACTCTAAAGGAGAACCAAAACACGTTAAACTCATAGGAAGATGCCACAATAGCTTTTCATTCACAAATTTTTTTGACAGGTGATCTAAACTCACCAAAAAATGACATGTGGCATAATTGATTTAAAGAGTTTTAAATTAATGATGATTATTTAATATTTATCAATATAAATGGAGAAAACTTATATCATAGTATCCCGAAATTATTTGTTTTACCAAAATATGAAAATCTTTAATGCAAGTCTTTATGTATTTGCCATAATATATATCCTTATGATTTATCCAAAATTAATTCAAAAATTAAAAAAATAGAGGGCACTGTAGTATTAAAATTTCCTATTTATATAATTTGATTAAAGTAAAAATATATATACATCTTTCTAATTGCACATATATCTATCTAATGTATAATCTTTGTTAGTGTATACTCTAATTAGTTCTGCTCTATAGGAGAACCAAAAGACTACAAACTATCCACAAAGGTGCCACATTAGTTTTTCATTCATAAATTTTTTTGTCACATGTACATAGATCTATGTCGTTCATCTATGTCTTAATTTTCCATTAAAATTTTAGATTAAATCTTACTCGTTAATCTCCAAAAAAAACCCATTAAATTGTGTAGATCTAAATTCTATCTTTCATAATATCTATGATCTAAATTGTGTAGATCTATAATATCTATCTTAATAAATTCATGCAGGATTTAAAAAAAACATTTTCTAAAAAAATCAGCATTATTTAAGGGATCTTATACATTTATTGGTTTTAGTTAAAATATCTGACTAAAAGATATTCACGTGTATTCTTTTCATAATTATGGATTGAAATTCCTCTAAATAAAATTTGTTAAAACTCACATACCAAAATATATGATATGCAAATCCTTCTTTATGTACTAGAATGTATCATAACCAAGTTTTTACTTGCATTATTTTGAGTTACCAAAAAAAATTATATCTTTTGAATTTTAAAAAGCAAAGGGAAATGATACATTATATAAATTTTGATATTTAATTTTAAATTTTTTTATCATTAGAAATTTTAATAGATATTTATTATCGTATATGGAGAAAATTTTTAATATTTTTTAATTTAAATTCTTCCTATAATTCTGGTATTCAAATCATCTTAAATAATAATTATATATAGTAAAAAAATAAATTAATCAAGATATTATTTAAATATAGAAAAAAATTATTTAAAATTTAAAACCTATAACGTCTATCAACAAATATTTCTGAAATAATACTTTTCACTTTTCCAGCTTCTTCTCCTTCTCCATAATATATACCCCTTCCTTTGTCTCCATCTTTAAAATCTTCACCTCTTCCTCTGCCCCCATCGCTAAGACTCTCACCAAAGTAGATCTTTTATTCTTTTTAATAATTTTTCTTTTTGAGATTGAAGGTATTTTTTAGTTGGATTCTAGGGCACTTCTTCTTACTTTGAACAATCGTACACAAGCAAAAAAATAAGGTATCCTAGACGAAAAATTCCGTCTAGGATACTCAGAATTTCGTCTAGGATGTGTATCCTAGACGAAATTCCATCTAGAATACACGTCTAGGAAGTTTCCGTCTAGGATGTAGTATTCTAGACGGAAACTCCGTCTAGAATACATCCTTGACGGAATATTCTAGACGGAATTCAAAACCGTCTAGAATACATCCTAGATGGAATATTCTAGACGGAATTTTCGTCTAGAATACTGCATCCTAGACGAAAAAAATTTCCGTCTAGGATGAGTATTCTGTGAACACGTGAAATGCAAGTGGGGACCACAAGCTTTGAAGAAGGCCATGTGAAAAGATCTGTGTGAAGAGATAGTGATAGCAAAGACGCAGACGTGTGGGAGGCTAAGGTGTTTTTTCCAAAGAATACGGTTTCAATCATGTGGGGGCCACATGCTTGGAGAAACCACGTGAAGATCATGAGTCCAGCGGACAAAATAGGCCAGGCCCACCCGAAATAGTACAGCTATATATATCTCTTGTAGTCAGTCATCTAGGTTTGGGAAAAAGGATGGTTTGTGTGCAAGGCAGATTTAGTCTCTTTTGCGGCTGCAGAGCGTGTGCAAGTACGAAAAGGGTGTGTGCAGGAGAAAAAGAAGCCGGTTGTTTTCTTTGGCAGCGTGCAAGACAGGGCGCAGGCAGTGAGGAAAAGTATTTCGGCGACTGTGCAAAGGTAGGTTTTCTTGGGCTGCGTGCAACAAGAAAAACAGAGGTTCTTTTGGCTCCTTTTGAGAGAGATAATTGTGAGAGGAATTTGAGAGATTGTTTAAGGGTTTAGATTGAGTGATTGTTGTTTGGTGGAAAATTTGCAGTAAAAAGACAATGAAAGAAAATTTGATTTGTATTCTCTCAAAATCGATTACAATTTGGATTCCGATTACAAAAGAGAGGAGAAAGAATTTGATTCTCCCCTTTGTTTAATTCTGGGTTCTTCACGGTGGCGATGGAGTGCCTCCCTCGATTGATCGCGTCGAGTTTGCTCTCCGTTAACGATCCGAACGTCTTGATTCACTGGAACGTGGTCTTCTCCTCACGATTTGACGCTATGGAGAACTTGCGTGGCAAGTCTTAAAACTCTGACCGAGTTTAGAAGAACTTGCAGGGCAAGTTTGAAACTCTGACCGAGTTTAGAAGAACTTGCAAAGCAAGTTTTAAAACTCTGGACGAGTTGATAACTCAGATCGAGTTTGAAACTCTATGAAAGAGTTGATTTAAACCGAAAATTCGGTTAATAGCCAAGAATGAAGAAGCTCTGGTTGTTGATTTCCAAAGCTCCAGTCGAAGAACGAATGCTCTTCTTTGCTGCCAATCCTCAGGTTCAAAAAACCAGCCCCTTGACCGAATTTCCCTTTGATGATGAGCGAAAATTCGATCCGTTGATGAGATCCCAATCCCCCTTAACTCAATTGAGTTTCTGATATTTATAGGGGGTTACTGGTGGTAACTACCCCCCTTAATCCGCTCCTAAGTGGGGCGAAAATCCCTCAAATCGTGGGGCAAAACAGTTTCTAGAACTGTTCAGTTTGTGTTTGAACGAGTCAAACGCTGAGAAATAGCGTTCAGGGTCCGAACTCTGCGTTTTAGGCTGAAAACGCAGAGTTAAGCCTATTTTGGTGGTCGAACGCACGGGCCGCGCAGCGTGATGAACTCTGAGACGCAGAGTTGGTGACTGAACACACAGATGAACTCTGAGACGCAGAGTTGGTGGCTGAACGCACAGATGAACTCTGAGACGCAGAGTTGGTGGCTGAACGCACAGATGAACTCTGAGACGCAGAGTTATCGGCTGAACACGCACAGTTGAGCCTGTAAACGCACAGTTGGCCGTTTTAAAGATTAACTCTGCGTTTTGATGTTGAAAACGCAGAGTTGGGCCGTAGCTCTGTGCGTTTTGATTCTGTAATGCAGAGGCGAACCTTAGGTGGGCTTGGCGAGCTTCAGGCTAAGTCCAATGTTCTGACGAAGTCCAATCTTGTAGACGGACTTCAGAACATGACTTACTACGAAGAACAGGTCATAACTTTCAAACCGTAGGTCGGAATTGGACGAATTATATATGAAAATCGGCTATCTCGACGAGACGGAGCCGACCAAACCTACCCCATAGGGTTCGGTTTGCGTTCTCAGTTTCGCCAAATTCCTTACGGTTTGAGAGATATCTGCATTTTAGTTTGAAGAGACCGTTGATTTGTAGTCTCTTTTGTTAGAGCGTCGCAAAGATCGTCACCTTGTAACTTTCGTCTTGGCTCCTTGAAAATATGAGAGTCGTCGGATTGTAACTCCCGATGTTGATTGTGAAAGCTGTTGAATTGGGGCTTTCATTAGTTGTTGTGAAGGTCGTCAGATTGTAACCTTCTTCGTGGAAATTCTCAAATTGTAGCCTTCTGGAAGTCGTCAGATTGTAACTTCCATCATCGGTGTTTGATGGGGGATTAACTATCCATTGTGATTTTTAGACAGCCTACAGAACCCCCTCCAAAGTTTTCGAAAGTTCGCGGTTGACTGGGACGAATTTTCGGAATACTTTGGATCTCAACTCTGATCTTGGAGCTGTTGATTCCTTGTCACAAAGGAGTTGTTCTCTGCACTTGCTTCGAAGGCAGCTTGGTTGAAGGGATTTGCCGCGCAGGACCTGTGTGAAGGCATGTGCCATAATCCTATTTCTGGAATGTGGGGGTGGACCCTGCATTTTGAACTTGAGACGCGGGTCTGACGTCAACGTTTTGACTTAAGACATGGAAGCGGCTTCCGTGCATTTTTGACTAAGTCTTTGAGATTTGTCTTTGGCTCATCTGTTTTAAATCTCGGCTCATATCCATTAAGCGGATGGGCCTGCAAACGTGCGTAGGATTTTTGGCAAACCCTCAGCCATCAACGGATTTGATAAACCTTTACCGACTACCGTTTAAGTCGGGCTAGCATGTGGATTGTCTAATTCCGTTCCACATGTAACATTATGCTAAGAGAATGAACCCTCTTAGACTTGATGCTATGATTTTGAATACATAGACTTTGTCATTTTCATAGAAAAAGACTAACCGGCGACGTGTGTTAGACGTTGACTTATCCCTATTTAGGATTCGGGATAAAATTCCCCATGCGTGTGAGGCATGGATTTTGGCATTATTAATAACGACCCGCTACGATGTTGAATACGTAGACTTTTGTCCTTTTTACGGCGAAAGACTAACCGGCAATGTGTGTTAGACGTTGACTTATCCCTACTTAGGATTCGGGATAAAATT
>BQKN01067162.1:414236-440157 GCA_022839385.1 Asparagus kiusianus
TAGGATTCGGGATAAAATTCCCCATGCGTGTGAGGCATGGATTTCGGTGTTATTCGAAATACTGAAAGGAAATTGAAAACGCCAGAAGTGTAATGTTAACTTGGCATCTTTAATCCGCTGGGGGTTTTATAATGAAAACATGTTATTCTTCTTGAAAAAAGATTAACAAGTTTATTGAGGGGTTTGACTGTTAGAGGTGTGATGTTAACTTAACAGTATATTATGGATCTATCGCTCTATTGAAGAGAGTCGATAAGTTGATTTGGTCGTCAGAGGTGTGATGTTAACTTGACGGGTTTGTGGACCTATCGCTCTATTGAAGAGAGTCGATAAGTTGATTTTGTCAGAGGTGTAGTGTTAACGTGACAAGTTTGTGGACCTATCGCTCTATTGAAAAGAGTCGATAAGTTGATTTTGTCAGAGGTGTAGTGTTAACGTGACAAGTTTGTGGACCTATCGCTCTATTGAAAAGAGTCGATAAGTTGATTTTGTCAGAGGTGTAATGTTAACGTGATAAAAGGATGTTACGATCGGAGCAACTTTGTGGACTTATCATCCTATTGATGAGGATTGATAAGTGGATTTGTCAGAGGTGTAATGTTAACGTGACAAAAGGAAAGATTCGTTACTCTTAGTCCAATGGATTCCAAGTAACCAACCCCCAGTCTGGATTAAGACTTAGCAGGGGAAGAAAAAGAGGTGGACAAGGCACGTCGCCTAGTGAGGCACTATCCATGTAGTCGGAATAGAAGCACATCACCTGGTAGGCCATTATCTAATGGGTTTGACTATCAGAGGTAACTGTTAACGTGATAGTTTTGTAGATCTGCCATCCTATTGAAGGGGATTGGCAAGATGATGGACTATCAGAGGTGTATTGTTAACTTGATAGTTTTAGTGGACCTGCCATCCCATTGAAGAGGATTGGCAAGTTGATGGACTTGATAGTTCTGGTAGATTTTATGGTTGACAGAGGTATTCTATTGAACATAACAACTCAGAAATTTTATTACTCATAATCCAATGAACTACCAATAAACTAAACCCCAGTCTTGAATAGGTACAGGGGGAAAAGATTTTGACTATCAGAGGTAACTGTTAACATGATAGTTGTTGGACCCGCTGTTCTACTGGAAAGGATTGACTTCAGCGGCCGTAGTATCTTCCAGTTCTGACTGGGAAGAGTGAGCTTGGTTCGATTGCTCAGGAGAAGATTGGGCTTGGTCCGATTGCTCGGGCTGATCCTGCCTACTTTGTTCTTCAGCTTTGATCCTGGCGATAATCTTTTGAGCCTGTTCGCCTTGAGAAATTAGTTGTCTCCAGGAACGGCATTCCGCAACTCCTATTCTAGCTAGGATGTTGGTCTGCAGGTTGTGTCGACAGGTCTCCACTAAGGTAGACTGTGTCATACCTGTCGGGCATCGAAGAGCCATGTTTCGAAACCTTTTGACGAAGGCGTTGACGGACTCCCTCTTCTTCTGCTTAGTGGCGAGAAGGGTCTGGATGGAGACTTCTGTATCCTCTTCAAAGAATCTTGACAGGAAAAGTCTCTCTAGATCCGCCCACTTTTGGATACATCCGGCAGGCAGTTTCCTGAACCATTCAAAGGCAACTCCTTTGAGGGTGCCAATGAACAATCGAGCCAGTATGGCGTCATTTGATATCACATTTCCAGTCTGTGACTTGAAATGATAGATATGTTGGTTCGGTGATCCCGTGCCGTCAAAAGATTGTAGCGTCGGGACTTCGAACTTTGGAGGATAAGGGGCTGCATCCCATTCGACAGGATAGGGCCTGACAACTCCCTCATTTTGGAGCTCGCTTCTGTCAGCAATGGCATTAAGGCGGGCTTCCAATTCTTCCATTTTGGCAAATTGGAGATTCTGCTCGTTCTCCGTCTCTCTTCCTTCATCAGAGGAAGATTTCAGGTTGTGGGCTTCTTGGTCAGAAGTCGTGTCATCAACCACTTTTCCCTTCCCTTTGCTTGTGTGAGGTCGGGATGAAGACGCTTTTCCTCTCCGGGAAGATTGTTGCCTAGGTGGCGAATCTGTCTTCTGAGATTTGGCTTTGTCTGTAACGATTTGAGTCAACAAGGCCATGAGTTCGTCGAGGGTCTTTTGCTGTGATTTGAGCATGGCCTCTTGCTCATCAACCCTCTTTGAAAGATCTTCAGAATGTTCTGTCATGTGGGCGAAGCTCTCATGCCCAACAAAAGAGCTTGATGATTGGGACTCCGCAATAGCTGAGTGTTCGTCATCGGAATTAGTTCCTCTGGCTAAACTCCGATAGTTGATAGGAGGGATGACTCCTGTTCGAGTCCGAGAGCGTTGGTAGATTCCTTCACACTCGTTAGCGATCTTTCTGACGCTTGGAGAATGATCTACCTCTGACTCGTCAGAACTAGGGGTTGATGATCTCCCTATGCCAACCATGTTAGAAGTGACTCCAAGGTATTCATCCTCTAAAGTCTTCTTCCTGTGAGAATGTCGTCGATTATTGAAGAAAACGACGTTCGTCGGTCGGTTGAACATTGACAGCAATTCCCGCAAGTCAGAAACTTGGGATGAACCTCTCACAGATCGTGAGGGTAAAGATGGAACCCCCTGTCCGTTAAAGGATGGGACTGGTTCTTGGTAAACATGAATTTTAAATCCATGTTGACTTTTTTGAACACGACGAATCACATCGCGTTCCAAAGAAGGAACACGAGGGTCGTGTTTAGCTTGATTAACGCAAGACCAAAGTCTGCGTTTTGTTGATGAAACGCACCTTTGGAGGTTGCGTTTTTGTTGGTTAACGCAACTCGTAAGTCTGCGTTTTGTTGATGAAACGCACCTTTGGAGGTTGCATTTTTGTTGGTTAACGCAGTTCGTAAGTCTGCGTTTTGGATCTTGAACGCATTCCTGAGAGTTGCGTTCTGCCAGATCAACGCAGTTTTGCGGTCTGCGTTTTGATGTTGAAACGCACCTCTGAAGGCTGTGTTTTATTTGGGAAACGCACTCCTGAGGGCTACGTTTAGCTTGGCTTATGCAGAGCTCGTGTTGAGGCTCACAAACGCGGAGTTCGCGTTGATTGGAGGATCGGCTTTTTGGGAATTGTGCCGAAGCTAAGTCTTCTCCTTTAGGGAGGGGACTGTATGAACAGTGCAACCCCCATGGGAGAAAGTCTTTAGATGAGTTGACCGCAACTGGAGCTTTAGTCTCCTCGGAAACTTTGTGGATCTTGCGCACAGCTTTGTGGCTAAGGGATCCAGAGGAGAGGGCCTCCTCAAACTTGGCTTGATCGAACTCGATGATCAGAGTTTCAACGGTCGTTCCAATGAGCATGACGTCGGACTGCACCACCACTTCTTCGTCAGAGAAGCTATTCCCCAGCAGAGTCGCCATCTTTTGTTTGGTGGAAAATTTGCAGTAAAAAGACAATGAAAGAAAATTTGATTTGTATCCTCTCAAAATCGATTACAATTTGGATTCCGATTACAAAAGAGAGGAGAAAGAATTTGATTCTCCCCTTTGTTTAATTCTGGGTTCTTCACGGTGGCGATGGAGTGCCTCCCTCGATTGATCGCGTCGAGTTTGCTCTCCGTTGACGATCCGAACGTCTTGATTCACTGGAACGTGGTCTTCTCCTCACGATTTGACGCTGTGGAGAACTTGCGTGGCAAGTCTTAAAACTCTGACCGAGTTTAGAAGAACTTGCAGGGCAAGTTTGAAACTCTGACCGAGTTTAGAAGAACTTGCAAAGCAAGTTTTAAAACTCTGGACGAGTTGATAACTCAGATCGAGTTTGAAACTCTATGAAAGAGTTGATTTAAACCGAAAATTCGGTTAATAGCCAAGAATGAAGAAGCTCTGGTTGTTGATTTCCAAAGCTCCAGTCGAAGAACGAATGCTCTTCTTTACTGCCAATCCTCAGGTTCAAAAAACCAGCCCCTTGACCGAATTTCCCTTTGATGATGAGCGAAAATTCGATCCGTTGATGAGATCCCAATCCCCCTTAACTCAATTGAGTTTCTGATATTTATAGGGGGTTACTGGTGGTAACTACCCCCCTTAATCCGCTCCTAAGTGGGGGCGGAAATCCCTCAAATCGTGGGGCAAAATAGTTTCTAGAACTGTTCAGTTTGTGTTTGAACGAGTCAAATGCTGAGAAATAGCGTTCAGGGTCCGAACTCTGCGTTTTAGGCTGAAAACGCAGAGTTAAGCCTATTTTGGTGGTCGAACGCACGGGCCGCGCAGCGTGATGAACTCTGAGACGCAGAGTTGGTGACTGAACGCACAGATGAACTCTGAGACGCAGAGTTGGTGGCTGAACGCACAGATGAACTCTGAGACGCAGAGTTGGTGGCTGAACGCACAGATGAACTCTGAGACGCAGAGTTATCGGCTGAACACGCACAGTTGAGCCTGTAAACGCACAGTTGGCCGTTTTAAAGATTAACTCTGTGTTTTGATGTTGAAAACGCAGAGTTGGGCCGTAGCTCTGTGCGTTTTGATTCTGTAATGCAGAGGCGAACCTTAGGTGAGCTTGGCGAGCTTCAGGCTAAGTCCAATGTTCTGACGAAGTCCGATCTTGTAGACGGACTTCAGAACATGACTTGCTACGAAGAACAGGTCATAACTTTCAAACCGTAGGTCGGAATTGGACGAATTATATATGAAAATCGGCTATCTCGACGAGACGGAGCCGACCAAACCTACCCCATAGGGTTCGGTTTGCGTTCTCAGTTTCGCCAAATTCCTTACGGTTTGAGAGATATCTGTATTTTAGTTTGAAGAGACCGTTGATTTGTAGTCTCTTTTGTTAGAGCGTCGCAAAGATCGTCACCTTGTAACTTTCGTCTTGGCTCCTTGAAAATATGAGAGTCGTCGGATTGTAACTCCCGATGTTGATTGTGAAAGCTGTTGAATTGGGGCTTTCATTAGTTGTTGTGAAGGTCGTCAGATTGTAACCTTCTTCGTGGAAATCCTCAAATTGTAGCCTTCTGGAAGTCGTCAGATTGTAACTTCCATCATCGGTGTTTGATGGGGGATTAACTATCCATTGTGATTTTTAGACAGCCTACAATTGTAAACCCTAGTTGTATTTCTCCCTCTAATAGTAGATCTCCCCCCCCCCTCCTTGCCCCGTGGATGTAGGTAGTTTGCCGAACCATGTAAAATTAATTATTTGAGTTTGTGGTCGTTGTAATAGTTTTTAGGATCCCTCGACAGGTCAGTCCTAGAACTGATGAGAGGAAGAGCCGATATCTCACTTTGTTGAGATATCCGCTTCAGATTCTTGTTTCCTTGGTGAAATAGAAATTCTTATTGATCTTTCTCTCTTATTGTGCACCAGAAACTCTGTCAAAATTTTCGCTGCGCACAACATATTCTAGACAAAAATTTTCATCTAGAATACTCATTCTAGACGGAAATTGATGATTTTTATTTTTTTAGACGGAAATTTTAGTTTTTTTTTTTGCTATGCTACAATATTTTTTTTTTTGCAGAATCTACTTTGAGTGTATGTACACAATATTGAACAACAAAAAATTATATTCATATCCAGCACAATCTAATTATATTCCAATATCAAATCCCATTATATTCAAATAATATATTCACCAAAATAGTAGAGAGATACATAAATTGTTTACAAACTTTTACATAAATTATTTACAATGGCTATGACACTGCAGAAGCTTCTTCAACTCCTTCCCTATACATTTACTCAAGCCCTCTTCTTCTCCTTCTTCACCTTCTTCCTCATCATCCTGAGTGTAACATAAGGACACAAGCAATGCATTGATATCAAAGAAGTGAACAAAGAATGTGGAGTGTAAGATATAAGATGTGTGTTTGGGGAGAAAATTGTTTTCTTCATTGTATAACTCATTACAACTTTGATTGTTATAATAAGTTTAAAAAAGATCGGTCTTTTTATAAGACCTTTACACAATGAAAATAAAAGGGTACAATTCTCATCAATCAGCGCAGAGATCGTTTATCGGTCTTCTGCTTGTGTGGGATCTTCGTCTGTGTTGGTTAATATCCGTAGACCGTCGCGGATCAGATCCGATTGACAGATTAATGATCAAAGCTCTTATTTCACGAAGGAAGTAATCACTGCAGTGGTAATCCCGACCAAGCGAGATTACAGCTCTTCTCGAGATTTAAGACCAAGCTTAAATCCGGAGGAATAGGGGACAGGTCTCAGATCTTTCGAACTCCACTCTTTATGCACAGGAGATCGCCAAGATCTGCTAACCCTCACTATAAATTCGTGGCTCCACTCTCCAATTCAGCAGCGTTTCGCCCTCTTGATTTTTGCCCCGGAGAAATGAGCACCCGAGCTCGTATTTATAAGCTTCGGAAGTGGGTGTTTGGATAAGAACGAGAGATTCCTCCATATCTTCAGTTAAGAGCTGATTAACCATAGTATCAGATCAGTTGGGATGCTCAGGAACTAACAAATCCTGAGAGAATTCGTGAAAACCGAAAAATCACACTTTTAGATCAAATCTGGCTGAAGCGTCACCCGGTGGCTCGGCCTGGCTGGCCACCAAATGGTGACTTGGCCTTGGCCTAGCCACCAAATGGTGGCTCGGCCGCCAAGTCAACATTTGGTGACCTGGCTATGGGTCGAACCACTCGTTCGGCCGAGTCGTTTTGATATGACTCGGCCGCCAGCGACATTTATTGGTTTTTCGGGTTTTGACTTGTTCCGTCGTTATGCGTATTTTATCGTTTCGTTAACTTGTACACCGTTTTGGTGGCTGATGAGCATGCGGGACACTTAGTTCGCCAATTTGGTGGCTAATGAGTGTGCGGACCACTTGGTGGTGGCCGGTGAGCACGCGGGTCATTTGGTTCACCGATTTGGTCGCCGATGGGCGTGCGGGTCACTTGGTGGTTGCCGGTGAGCACGCAGGCTACTTGGAATTGGCTGACGAGTGCACGGTTCATTCGGTTTGCCGTCTCGGTTCATGTGTTCGTCGGCGTCGGATAATCCTCTTAGACTTAGATAATAGCGTTCATCACCTTCTCTATGTCTCGAGCTGTGTGTGGATACCTATAAGTACTTTTAGACGCCTACAATGTGTATGATGAGCACTTTCAAAACTGTTTTGTATATTGTTACATGTTTGATTAAGTGTATACACATATCAAAGAAGTGAACAAAGAATGTGTGGTCGTTGAAGTGACGGACACAGGCTGCTTCATGATAGAAGTACCCATGTACATGTCCAATGTAAACATATGCAATAACCTAGTAAACTGCAAGAACCCACAAATCTCTAAGAACCCAATAAATAATGGAAAGCATTCTACATTATTTAGAAGGAGAGGGGAGAGGGAGGAAGAAGGGTACGGTCACCGCCAACTGTGGCGGCGGAGGAGGAGATGAGGTGGCACGCGGAGGAGAGGAAATGTGAGTTCGAGAAGGGGTCCGGTGAGGAGGAGAGGAGGCTGGAGAGGTGGTGGAGGCCATGGAGGGAGGGGTCAGGGGGTGAGGTTGAGGAGGGAGAGGGAGAGGATGGGGAGGCGGTGGCCAAAGAAGTAGGAGCTTGAAGTTGAGGATTCGGGGGGATGGGGCTGATTGTTACGGAAAAAAAATTCAATTTTGGGATGAAAATTTTCATTTTGGGGGGCAAAGGAGGGCGGCTGGGGGTTTTGACGGGTTTAATTTTTTTTAAATGGTCAGTTATTCCAGACGGAAATTTTCGTTTAGGATGTATCCTAGACGGAAATTTCCGTTTAGAATACCTGGTTATTTTAAAAAAATAAAAAATAAAGGAACCGTCTAGGATACTATTCTAGACGGAATTTTCCATCTAGAATGTTTTATTCTAAACAGAAAATTTCGTCTAGTTTAATACATTCTAGACGGAAAAAAATTCCTCTAGAATATTCCGTCTAGGATACGTGAATTTTTACTAGTGGTAGGTACCAATTTTAATTTTTTAATTGCATTCATTTAAGTTTTTAATCATAATTCTTGCATTTTAACCTTTTTTAATTTGTTTAATTCATGGTCTCTACCTTATCTCCGTTTAGAAGTAATTTTTTATTTTTTGGTGATGATGATTTAAGTTAATTATTTAGCTTTTCATCAAGAGCTTTTGTTTGGTCACAAGATCATCCAAGACTTGTTCTTGTACTAATTTTATTCATGTATTTCACTTTCATAAAAGGGTTGATAGTTTTATTTTTACTTTAGCTCCCACACGAGAATTATCAAAATCAAGTGTTTTGATCTTGAGTCAATTCATTTTTCGCTGAAAACAAAAGACTCTCCGGTGATCTTGGATGATCTCCGGCGAATTGAGGGCGTTTCTTCGGTGAATTGAGGGCGTTTCTTCGGCGATTCTCCGGTGATCTTGGATGATCTTTTTCTGGTGATCTTCTTGATTCATTGGTGCCTTCTCTCGTGGTGCCTTCTCTCTTTCATTTTTTTTTGGAAGAGTTAGGGTTTTTTCTTAAGATTTTGGATCTTGATTCTTTGGTTAGTTTTCTTGTTCTTTTCTATTGCAAGATAGACTATACTTTTTTGGATTAATTCTTCTGTGTTGCTTTTGATTAGAAATTCTTGGAATTTTTGAGGTTCGAATAAAAAATAAATAAATAAATAAATAAGTAAAAAAGAAAAGAGTCTGATAATGAATGGGCTTACTGATTTTGATTCAAGATTGTTTGTGGCCCATTGTATTTGGGGTGAAAAATTCATAAAAAATCCTGTTGGTTTTTCGAAGCCCAATTCTGAGCAGCCCAGTAAAAATTTGTTGGGAACTAGGGTTACTGTTCCAGAGACTGAATTAACTTCAGTTGAGTTAAATTCAGCGGTTGAGATTGATCAAGATAAAAATCCTGTTGATCCTAAGGTGGCGATTGAGGAAGGCGAATGGGTTAAAGTGGTGAAAAGAAACCCTAGAACGCCGTCTCCATCCTTGGTTAGAAAAAAAAAATCAATCTCGTTTTGTCTCAGCGGAGATCATTAGAAGAGATCGTCTTTGTTTTCGCTGTGGTGGTTCAAATCACATGGCGAAAAATTGTAGGGATCCGATCTTATGCTTTAATTGTAATAATTTTGGGCATGAGGCAAGAAATTGTAGTAGAGCTGGTGCGAGGGGTAGAGGTACAGGAGGTAGAGTTGGTTTCAATAGAGGTAGAGGGCAGTCTGGAGGTAGATCTGCTAATGATGGTGGTGTTAGAGGTAGATGGGAGCAAAACCCTAGAAATAATGGAGCGGGTAGAGCAAATCCTTAGCAATGGCGTCGAGAAAGGCAGGCTTCCGGGTTTTCAACATCAAGGAACCAAGAGGTGGATTTTCATCAAGATAAAGGTAAAAGACCGCTCTCTAAAGTTGAGGAGGATAAGCTGCATGAAAATACTTCTAAGTTTCAAGACATGGGTCCTCGAGATTATGGTGATCTAGAAGCAGATTTGAAAGTCTCTGGTGAGCGCCCTCGTTTTTCTTCTGTTATTCTTCGTTTCGAAGGGGAGATTAATTCTGATTTCCAGAAATTTAGAAATTTTGCAATTATATCGTTCATTGAAGGGGGCAATATATCTCTAGAAAGATTGGAACTTGATTTGAGAACTTTTTTTCCCATGAACAAATATTGGGATCTTCGTTTGTTTACTAATGGGGAAGTACTGGTTAAGATTCAGCCTTGGAAACAAATGGAGGATGTGATTAAGATGGGTGTTATTACTCTTAGATCATGCAAAATTAAATGTCGAAGATGGAATGCTTGCGAAGGAAATGTAGTTGAAAAAAGAAGTGCTATGGTGTGGATTAAGCTGAAAGGAGTTCCACCACATCTGTGGAGTAGAGAAGCTTTTGGGCTAATGGTTCAGCCTTTTGCTGATCTAATGGAGCTAGATTCGTTAACAAATGCAGGCACTGCTTTGGTCGATGCAGTTCTTTTGGTTAAGTGTTTGGAGTATATTGATATCCCCAAGATTCTGAAGGTTGTGGTTGGAAAAAATCAATATAATGTGGAAGTATCTATCATGTCGATTATGGGTGATTTTGTTGAAACAGAAAAAAAGAAACAAAAAGTGGATAATTCAGAGGAAAACAATCAAAGCTCTTATAATGATAAATGGTTTAAAGGAAGAAAGGATAGTGGTACTGGGTCATCATCTTTGAGGGAGTCTGATTCAAATTCTTGGAATGTTAGACAGGATCTGAGGAATAATCCATGGGGATCTCAAGCTAACAGACTATGGAATGAAGCAAAAAATTTCTATCAAAAGAATAATACAGAAAGAATTATTTCTGTACAGGATCTGGGTGGTGGTCATATCACTGAAAATTTTGGGGTTACAGATGTGCTGAATGATATTGGAGAATCAGATGAGAGAGAGGAGAGAGTTGCAGAAAAGAATGTTGAAATGAAGGAAAATTTTATGCTTCCTGATCAGATTTTCAATTTTCATAATGAAGAGAAGGTTGATTTATCTAATAAACAGCTGGATGAAGAGGGTGACAGAAATGAGGATCTTGTTGTGGAATTGAAAAGACAATTATCTCCTGTTGTTATTAAAGAAAATCCTTCTATAAAAGAGGATGATAAAGGTAAATCCCTTATGATAGTTGAAGATGAGGGTAATTGGTTACTGGAGTCTTCTCAGGAGTTTAATTGCAAGATGAATGATTCAGAAAAAGAGGAAGAGATTTTAACAATCCAACCTCTCAATTGCTTGCCTCCTTCAGAACATGAGTTTGTTACAAGATCTAAAGTTGCGTATGTCCGTAGATGCTCCAGATTCATGGATCTTGAACCTATATCTGCTATGGACAGAGCTACTGCAAGGGCAGCTATTAAAAACAAAGAAGTGCAAACTCAAGGTATGTCTACATGTGGTTCAGGTGATATTTCTTCTGATTTGGGTACTTCTTTTGTTCCAATTTTATTTGATGATCTTTCCAATAAACAGATGCAAAATATAGCTTCTAAATGTGCTATTATTCTTGAGCCTCAAGGGGATTTTGACCCCTTAAAAAATGAGGCTAATGGAAAAGGAGAGGGCTACTCTTGAGTAGCTTCTGCTCTTTATTTTTTGATCTTGAGGAGTTTTCCTGTTAAGTAATATGTTAGTTACATGGAATGTGAGAGGTCTTGGTTTAAATGTTAAAAGATTTGGGGTCAAAGATTTTTGTATGTTAAACAAATTTGAGATTATTTGTTTACAAGAGACAAAGTTAAGTTGTGTTGATGATAGAATTTTAAAAAGCTTGGGAGGCAGTGTATTTGATTGGGTTTTTTTGCCCGCTAATGGAGCCTCAGGTGGTATTATGATTGGTTGGAATAATAGTAAATGGAAAAAAAATCATGAGTTAACTGGAGAGTATGTTTTAACTGTAGTGTTACAAAATAAGAGGAATGGTGTTAGCTGGACTATTTCATCTGTATATGGTCCTCATTGTAAAAGAGAGAGAAAAGTTTTCTGGCAAGAGCTTGAAGCTGTTAAAAACAGGTTTTCTGGACCTTGGTTAGTTGTAGGTGATTTTAATGTTACTTTTAATGCTGATGAAAGAAGAGGTAAAAGTAATCATAGAAAAGATATGGAAGAATTTCGTGAAGTGATCAATGATTTAGAATTAATTGATAGTCCATTGCATGGAAGAAAATTTACTTGGTCAAGTAAAAGAAGATCACCTACTTTAGCTATGTTGGACAGAGTCTTTTTTAACTCTAATTGGGAGGATTTGTATCCTTTATCTAAACAGCAAGTCTCAGTAGTCAATTGTCGGATCATGCTCCAATTAGCTTTGATTGTGGGGATAACCATCAGTTTGTCAAAAAGTTCAGATTTGAAAAAATTTGGCCTCAATCTGAAGATTTTAAAAAAGGAGTCCCTGTGTGGTGGAATTGTGCACCTAAGAGTTTATCTGCAGCTAAAAACATAGTTGGGAAACTGAGATTTATGAGAAAATGCATTAAACAATGGACACACTCTAATTTCTATAGTATTAAACAGAAGAAAAAAGAGCTGTTAGATAGCTTGTTGGAATGGGATGTTATTGAGGAAAATAGAGATTTAGAAGATGATGAGTTGATCAGGAAAAATGATGTTGTTTCACAGTTGAATGAAATTTTATTTCAAGAAGAGCAAATGTGGAAACAAAGGTCTAAAGCACATTGGCTAAAAGAAGGTGATAATAATACTACATATTTTCATAAGATTGCTAATGGCAGGAAAAGAAACAATTTGATAGCATCTATTTTCATTAATGATGCTGAGGTTACTTCTGAAGAGGGTATTGCTCAAATCTTTTCCAATCATTACAGTCAGATTTTTGGTCAAAAGGAACCTCATAGATGTCAAATTGATTGGGATAAACTCTTTCCTTTGGTGGAATGGGGAGCAAATGAAATAGAACAACCTTTTTCTGAAGAAGAGGTTCATAAAGCTGTTTTTGATATGAAAGAAGATAAGTCTCCTGGTCCTGATGGCTTTTCGGCTGTCTTCTTTCAGGAATTTTGGGAAACTGTTAAACTAGATATTATGAGGTTGTTTGAAGAATTTTATGAAGGTAGATTGGAGATTAATAGACTCAATTATGCTCATATAATTCTTATTCCAAAAAAAATGAGGCTTCAACAGTTAATGATTACAGACCTATTAGTTTACTTAATGTGATTTACAAAATAATCATAAAAGTTTTGACTAATAGATTAAGTCCTAAGCTGGAATGTCTTGTTGATCCAGTTCAGTCAGGTTTTATAAAAAACAGATTTTTAACTGATGGGGTGGCAGCTGCTCAGGAGATTAATGATGACTGCTTCCAAAATAATAGAAAGGGAGGACTTCTTTTGAAGTTGGATTTTGCAAAAGCTTATGATATGTTAGATTGGGATTTTATTCTGGAAGTTTTGAAGGCTAAAAAATTTGGAAGTAAGTGGATAAATTGGGTGAATTTGTGTTTAAAAGGAGGTTTGTCTGCCATTAATATAAATGGAAAAACTGGTAGTTGGATTATGTCCAAAAGAGGAGTTCGTCAAGGTGATCCTCTATCTCCTCTATTGTTTGTTTTAGCAGCTGATTCATTTTCTAAAATGCTGAATCTAGCATCTGAAGCTTCTCTTATTGAAGGATTGGGTCCTTATAATATGAATCAGAAGGTTTGTTGCCTTCAATATGCTGATGACACTCTAATTTTCTGTAAAAACAAAAGAGAACAGTTAACAATTTTGAAAATGATTTTATACTGTTTTGAATCAGCTTCTGGATTAAAAATAAATTTTAACAAGAGTTTGCTTATTGCTCTTGAAGATAATGAGACTTTACAGCATAATTTGGCTTATATGTTAAATTGTAAAAGTGAAAGCTTTCCTATTACTTATCTTGGAGTTCCTTTGAGACATGGAAAGTTAAAAAAAGAAGACCGGTCTCCTTTAATTGAGAAATCTGAGAGAAGATTAGCTTTATGGAAAGGAAAGTCTTTATCAAGAGGAGGGAGATTAGTGCTAGTTAATGCTGTTCTTTCTTCTATGCCTATCTTCTGGATGTCTTTTTTCTCTTTTCCTGGGTGGCTTATTGATAAAATTGATAGGATGAGGAGAAGTTTTTTATGGACTGGTTCTTTGGAACATAAGAATTCAGCTAATTTAGTTAAGTGGGAAGAAGTGTGCAAACCCAAAAAGCTTGGTGGTCTGGGGATATTAAACTTGAGAAATATGAATAAAGCTTTGTTGGGGAAATGGATTTGGAAGTGGTTTGATAATAAAATGGAATTGTGGAAACAAATAAGTTTTTATAAGTATTTTGAGAACAAAAACTGGACAGAATACTTTTACTCTGGCAAGAGATTTTTATCTCATTTTTGGAAGAACTTTTTTACTAATGTTGAAAGTTTTTTGTGCAGTTCTTGTGTACAAGTGGGGAATGGTAATCAAACTCTGTTTTGGTTTGATAAATGGTCAAGTTCAAATACACCGGCATCTTTATATCCTGCACTTTTTCATATTGCAGAATTTCCCTATGCTTCTATTAGCAGTTTGAGGAAAAAAATTAATAATGATTGGGTTTGGGATATCAAATTTCAAAAACAACTGACTGGAAACTTGGTTTTTCAATATTTTGATTTGTTGAAGAATATTATGTTTGTTAATTTTGCTCACAGGGAGGATAAAAGAATATGGAACTGGGAAGCAAAAGGCAAGTTCACTGTTAAATCATATTATCATTTTCTTACTGATGGAGGATTAAGGTATGCATATATCAATCTTTGGAATCTCCCTGTTCCTCTAAAAGTGAAGTTTTTGGTTTGGTTGGCTTTAAGAAGTGGTTTAAACACAAAAAAGAATTTGGAGAGGAAAGGTATTCATACAGACATGATGTGCTGTTTTTGTTCTAAGGAAGAGGAAGATCATCTTCATATCTTTGTTAAGTGTGAGTTTGTATACTCAATCTGGAAGTCTATTCAACACAAATTGAAAATTAAAAAAGATTTTTCTTTATATTCTTTAAAAGAAATTTGGAAGAGTTGGAATGATGAGAAACATATTAGTGGGAATGTAGAAAGAGATGTGATTATTTGCTCTCTTATTTGGTGTATTTGGCAAGAAAGAAATGATAGAATTTTTTCAAATAAGAAGAGAAGATCATTAGAACTATTGAATAAAATTTTGACTTTTGCAAAATTTTGGATAGGATCACAGATTTCTGATCGTGCAGTTAGATTACAAGAGAGGAGGAGAAAGAAGGCTGCTGCAAATGCTGGAAATGCTTCGGTTCCTGTGATGGAGGTGATAGAGCTATTGGAATGAAAGTTAATCAGGAAGCTTTTTGTGATCCTTTTGTGGTTAAAATGGATAATATGTATAAAAGTTGGTACTATGTTTTAGCTTCTGATATTTTGTTGTTAGATATCAGTAGGAGAGAAGACTTGGTGTAGTTTCTTATTTTGTAAAACTGTGATGATCTAGGGTACTCATTCTTGGTTGGGGATGAGTGCTGTTTTTTGTAACAACCTTTTTGTCTAATTTAGCTGGCTGGATTACTATTTTGGTAATCTATCCTTTCTCTCAAAAAAAAAAGTGTTTTGATCTTTGCAGGGTTAAAATTTCGACCGGGTTCCTAGCCTCAACATACAATCAAGCTTCGTGAAACTAAGACATATTTTACCTTTCACGAAAATAAGACTATTAACATTAATTCCCCCCTTTTAAATAACGTTTGTAATTAATCAAACATCAGTTGATCTACCTTTTGTCCAGTGAGAGGGAAATAACTTGGTACTGGATGAGTGACATAATGCTGACTAATTAGACTGGATTTCCGAACTTAGGAGGAGTGGGTTTTATTCTATACAGTAAATCTCAGGTGAGTTTTATTAATACTCTTTGTAGCAATTTATTGGTTAGTATGTGTTATGGTTGTATTGCATTAGGATGTTTATAACTTATTTTTTTAATTAATTTTTGCACAGAGTTTTTATTCTTTCTAAATTTTGATTTTGAGCTTTTTCTTATTTTATGAGCTTTGCTACAAGGACCCAAAATATGGGACCAATAGGGGGGACAAATGAGGTGTCCCCCTCCTATTGGATAATGAGTTGGTCATCATTAATGATGGCCAACTCATTATCCAATAGGAGGGGGACACCTCACTTGTCCCCCCTATTGGTCCCATATTTTGGGTCCTTGAGAAATTTCTCTTATTTTATATAGAGACTGCAGAAACCTTCCTTATTTATGTAAGAAAATATGCAATTTCTTTTCAATTGTTGATGGAGTTTCTTTTTAGGTAATGAAATTTATAGGTATTGGATTATAAATCTTGCTATTTGGGCTTTTTTTTTCCTTTTTTTATCCCTTATTTCACCCTCTTTGTATTTTTTGATGTGGCATAACCACCTATTCAATTTTATGAAACTTTTATATTTTGAAACAAAACAAAATTATATAAAATTCAATACATCTCTCTAATTTTAAAGAAATAATTATTCCTGGGTAATTACTTTTTCATTATTCATTGCATGTACTGTAATGATCTTATTTGTATGTCCTTATTTGTATACTGTAATGATTTTTTTATCAAAATTTTGATGAATTTGATGTTAGTGTTATAGTTATAGTTAGGGTTTGAATTTGGGACTTTAAAAAGTTAAGATTATAATTTGTATATTAATATGAAATCTTTTTAAATTGACAAATCTCACTAATTATTAAATTGTAATATTCTTATAATGTATTTGTTAAAATAACTTTCCATTATTCATTGTACTATAATAATGTTCTTATTTGTATATTTTCTAGTCCATGAACGATTAAATTGTTATGTTATTAATTTATCAATTTGAAATGATTTTTAGGTTATTGTTATGATTATTATTAGAGTTTTGGTTGGGTTTGGTTGTGTTAGGGTTAAGTTTGGGTCTGGCGTTTTTTTTATATTTATACACCTAATACAAATTTATGAGTTTGAAAAAACATAAAATAATAGAAATCTGTTATTATACACCTTCGTTTGGAATTAGAATTATATATTTGTTCAAATAAGTTCTTTTTCATTATTCATTATACTATAATAATGTTCTTATTTGTATATTTCTAATCCATAAATGATTAAATTGTAATGTTCTTAATTTATCAAATAGAAATAAATTTTACGCTAATTATTATGGTTATGGTTAAGGTTTGCATTTGGATCGGGTTGTGCTGGGTTTGGGTTTGGGGATTATTTATTTATACCCCTATTACAAATTTTTATGAGTTTGAAAGAAAACATAAAACAATAGAAATCCATTATGGCATGCCTCCAATGGAATTAGAAAAATGTATCTGCTCAAATAAGTAGTTTTCTACTGTGCATTGTACCATAATAATGTTCTCAGTATTTTTCAAATCCATGAATGATTGATATGTAATGTTCACTCCTAAAAAATAAGGTATCCTAGACGGAAAATTCCGTCTAGGATACTCAGAATTCCGTCTAGAATGTGTATTCTAGACGAAATTCCGTCTAGAATACGCGTCTAGGAAGTTTCCGTCTAGGATGCTGTATTCTAGACGGAAATTCCGTCTAGAATACATCCTAGACGGAATATTCTAGACGGAATTCAAAACCGTCTAGAATACATCCTAGACGGATTATTCCAGACAGAATTTTCTTCTAAAATAATGCATCCTAGACGGAACCCGAACCCGAACTCATTCTAGACGAAAATTGATTTTTTTTATTTTTTTTTATTTTTTTAAAAAAAGACATCCTAGATGGAATTTGAGCATCCTAGACGGAATTTCCGTCTAGGATACTATGCTACAGTAGTGTTTTTTTCAGAAACTACTTTGGATGCATGTACACAATATTGAATATTGAACAAAAAAAATTATATTTATATCCAACACAATCTAATTATATTCCAATATCAAATCCCATTATATTCAAATAATACATTCACCAAAATAGTAGAGAGATACATAAATTGTTTACTAACTTTTACATAAATTATTTACAATGGCTATGACACTGCAGAAGCTTCTTCAACTCCTTCCCTATATATTTCTCTGACAAAATTAAAACCTCCTGGTCCAATAACAGATTCAGCTAGCAAATGCAAAAGAATGATCATGTCGGGGATCTGTGCAATTAACCCTAAAATTAGGTAATAAGAATAACACCACACGAAAGAATCATGCCTGTGAAAGCCTGAAACTCCTTGCTGAACTTCCCGCTTCGTTTCACACACTCCATTATTTCTTGCCTATATCAAGGGGAATATATTTTCCATAAGTAACCAAAAGACATAATTGACAGTATATTGCAAAGAGAGGGAGAACAGACCGCGAGTTGATGCAAGAACAAACATTATAACACTGTTTTTCTTCAATTGGGTATGCATATGGGTGCAATATAGTTGTAAGCTTGTATGCTTAAAGTATAGAACACCTTGAAACTACATGTAACATGACCAAATACACGCTGATCACAGAACTTTAAAATAAATGTAACACCAATGGATACATGGAGAACACAAACAGCTCCTTGTCTGCTATTTTTTAGGAGATACGAATCCGATATAGAATCAGGTACACAGTTTTGGATTCTAGAAAGATGTCAACTTTGCAGATACTTTTTACCATTTGAGTTCTGGTCAGAATAGCAATTGCAGGAACCACATAAAATTTGAGTTCTGGTCAGAATAACAAGTGCAGGAACCACATGAAATTTGAAGGATAGAATGTAATCTAGTAACTATATTATTGTTGAAATAATTTATCTATAATCTTGTACCTATATCATTGTTGAAATAATTTATCTAGGGACCTTTATTAGGCAGTGTGGGTCAATGAGTGGGTCAGTAAGTGGATTTCTTTATAATTTCAAAGAACAGATGCAGGGTTCCCAATGCTGCAAAATTTAAAGAAACTTTCTGCAATTTATTTATTTTCTCACACAAAATGTGTCCTTCAAGTTGCTTTACTTTCAATCCTAGCCTCATTATATATGTGCCCCATTATGCCATTATCGCAAGAAAAACTTCTCTCGATAATACAAGGATCCAAACACAAACTAACTTGCAACCTCTACTAACACTGCTAGCTCACAAAATTCATTGCTGGTGTACTGCATCCAAAAAATATAAGATATGAAAACATGATTGCTTCTATCTTCATCGTGTCAAGCCTCAAAATCTTAGACATAGAATAACTATTTGTTGTATGTTAGCTAATCACAGTAATGTAGGACGTATCACAACATATCAAATTCATGCATTCTAGGATGCCATTCGGTGAACTGTTAGATTTGTTTATGGTTATCCATCGAAGAGGGAAACTCATTATTACATTCACATAGGCCATGCTATTATACTAAAATGAGTTGAATAACAAATTTAATACCTAACCTACTGTCATTATTCAATTCTGTTACTTTACAGAGAGCTATCATAATTGCTACTAAAAATGTTGCCTAGACACCGCAAAACCTCCACATAGGCTAGTGGAGAGATTAATGACATAGGTTGTGAAAATTTTGCAGTTATATAGACTACTTGGAGAAGAAAAATATTGGATGCAGGGTTCAAGTAAAATGTATCAAGAGATTTTAGTACTATATGAAGACCTGAGGAATGCTTGGAGATGAAAAATATTGGATGCAGAGTTCAAGCAACATGTATCAAGAGATTTTAATACTATGAAGACTTGAGAAAATTCCTTCTCTGTGCTAACACACATGCTTAATCAACTATTCTGGACTTTACAGAATAATCACTTTCAGTCTAACGATTACTAAATTCAAATTTGAAATTGTTTGAGCAAAGTGCTTAAATGCACTAAGATAGATTATCATTCCTACTGCAAAAATGTCTGCATTAATTCATAAGGATCCGTACAATATCCACATTAGCAAGCATCCCACAAACACCTAAATGATAGGAAAAAATAATCCACATTGCAAAGATTTTAGGAAGTGATGAATCCTCAAAAGTAATTAAATAGATAATAAATTTTGAAGAATAATTGACAGAATAATACATTAATAGCAATATTCAAACTTCAGCATGAACCAAATCCAACAAAGATAAAAATTATCATTGGCCTAATTTTTAAAAACAAAATTCTAGTTTTTTAATTAAATTTTTGATGGAAAGTATTTAGAAGGGATAGCAAGTTGCTAAATTTATGAAAATTATTTACAGTTGATGCAAGAACAAACATTATTTCTTGCCTATATTCCATAAGTATATTTTCCATAAATAACATTATACACTGCTACACTAACAAACATTATAACACTGTTTTTTTTCACCTTGAGTTGACGCAAGAGCAAAAGAATCTTAAGGGACGAGTTTGGTTTTTAAACATTGACTTAATGCATTTTGAATTTGAAGGATTTGGCTCCAAATCTTTCCGAAAATTCCCAAATATTATGAAACTCCAAAAGAGTGGCTACTGGAGCTGGCAATTTACTTGTTTGAGCAGTGCAAAGCATCACAAGAACAAACATTTAATAAACGTTACCAGTTGAGCAATGAGTTTATATTAGATGTAACACCTCATCGCATAGTCCATTATCACTGCAATCATATACAGCAGTGCATAATTAACTGCAATCATATGATCTACTAAATTTGACTACAAACTGAAGCAACACAATGCATAATTAACTACTGATTTCACAAATATATGAATCCCGTGCAAAATCAAATGGATTATCACTAATAAAAAGAACTCACTTTAATCTGACTGAGCTCCGACGATCGCCAGCGGACTTCGTCCCTGAGCATGGAGAGCATCCACTATCCAGATGGACGTCAAGGGCGCAGGACCAAGCGTCGGCGATCTAGAGCTTCTAAATTGCTTTTTGGTGGTGGAGGCCACGGAGGAAGAGGGAGTAGAGGGGGGAGGGGTCGGGGGGGAGGTTGAGGAGGGAGAGGGTGAGGAGGGGGAGGCGGTGGAGGGAGGGGTCGGGGGTGAGGTTGAGGAGGGAGAGGGTGAGGAGGGGGAGGCGCTGGAGGGAGGAGTAGGAGTTGAGGATTTGGGGGGTGGGGAGGCGCTGGAAATTTCGATTTGGGGGAGAAAAGAAGAGGGGCTGGGGTTTTGACGCGTTAATTTTTTTTTTAATTTCCACGTATCTAGACAGAAATTTCCGTTTAGGATACATCCTAGACGAAAATTTTCGTCTAAGATACGTGGAAAATTTAAAAAAAATAATAAAACAACTATTTTGGATACTATTCTAGATAGAAATTTTCATCTAGAATGTTTTATCCTAGACGAAATATTCTAGACAGAAATTTTCATCTAGTTTAATACATTCTAGATGGAAAAATTTTTGTCTAGAATATTCCGTCTAGAATACGTGATTTTCTACTAGTGGTTCTTAATTTATCAATTTGAAATAAGATTGGAGATTTTGTTATGGTTATGGTTATGGTTTGCATTTTGGTTGGGTTGAGTTTGGATTTTGGGGTTTATTTAGTTATACCCCCAATATGTATTTTAATGAGTTTGAAAGAAAACAAAAAATAATAGAAACTACTATTACACGCCTCCAATTGGAATTAAAATAATGCATTTGTTCAAATAATTACTTTTTAATTATTTATTATACTATAATAACGTTCTTATTTGTATAGTTTAATCCATGAACAGTTAATTTGTATTGTTCTTACTTTATTGTTATGTTTATGGTTAGGGTTTACACTTGGGTTGGGTTGAGATTGAGTAGGTTTTGAGTTTTGGGGTCTATATATTTACTAGTATGTACCCCGTGCAAAGCACGACAGTTTATTTTTTTTTATCATTGCATTTTAAATTTGCGTCTCTCTAAGTTTTAATACATTTGATTTGATTTTTATACTTTTAAAATTAAAAATTAAAAATTATATAAAATATATATTACCAAAAATATTGTCATCTGATGCTTATACATTCGTCTACATTGATGATTATTTAGATTAATTTGAGGCTTGCGTCGAGGAATAATTCAAAGTAGTATATGATGGTTACGGGTGGAAACGAACCAAATATTTAATAAACAATTCGCTTAATATTCGTCCAGATATTCGGTCATATTCGATCTGACAGGTCATTTAATACTAAATGAATATTTTCAGTATTCAACTTACAAACAAATAGAATTTAACTAAAGTTATATTCGATTGCTGATTATTAACTATTCGGTAACCTTTTTATGTTAATCCTATTAATTAAACTTGTCACAAATATTACTATCAAATTTTTTTTACAACTTCTTCCCCATATATAAATAAATTTATCACAGTTATTATTCGTCCAGATATTCGATCAAGTTCTGTTCGGTAGTTTATTTAGTACTAAACAAATAATTTTTAGTATTTGGCTTATAAACAAAAGGTATGTTCGTTTCGGGAGTCCATTAACTATTTGATTAGTTTTTGCATTTTAGTCCTATTAATTGAATTTATTGCAAATGTTACTTATCTAAAAATTTATTTACAAATGCTATCCATATAAATAGCTAAGAGAGAGGATTTTAGAGCTAGGTTTTTTACTTTTCTTCTTCGTTTCTATCAGCCTCCTCCTCCTCCAGATCTGATTGGCTCCTCTCTCCTCTCTCTCTCTCTCTCCTCTCCTCCTCCTTCAGATCTGATCGGTTCCTCTCTCTCTCTCTCTCTCTCACCCCCTCCTTCAGATCTAACTCCAAGTAGATAAGCTCCTCTCTCCTCCTTTAGATCTGTGAGTCCAAGTGGATTCTAGAGCTCGGGTATTCATTGTTCTCCCTCGAAGCTGGTTGCTCACTCCTCCCTCAAAGCTCGTCCTTCGAATCTCGTTGCGTCGAAGCTCATCGTCCCTCGAATTCCGTCGTCGACTTCTCCCTCGAACTTCATCATTGACTTCTCCCTCGAATCTCGTTGTCGACTCCTCCCTCGAATTTTGTTGGATTTTTTGTCGGCTTTAGGAAAATCACTGCCTTTCTTAGGGGAAATCGTCAGATTTTTGCTTGATTTGTTTGATTTCGAAAATTATAGGTATAATTTATCCATGATGTTCCCTTTCATTGATTAGTTGATGAATAATTTGATATCAAAACCATTAAATATTGTTAATCGATTGTTTCCCTATTTTTGGTATTTTTTTATGCTTAATTTCATGCTAGATTCGTTAATTTTGGTTGATCTATCTCAGCTCACGAATTACGAACCCTAGATTTGGTCACTCTTTATTCTTTTTATTCCCACAAATATAGCTAAATGAAATAATCTACATGTGAATAAATTATGGCATATATAGTTAAATGAATTAATCTCATAAATACATTTTTTGTTTTAAGCACTCTATAATTTCTCATGAACTTTATGAGTTTAATGTTATAAATAAATTTAACTTTTTATAAGTTGATGTTCTTCCTCTCTTAGAATCATATTCAATGGATGCACTAATTGGTGAAATCTGTAAATAAAATTGGGGATATATATAAATTGCCTATAAGTTGTCCGTTTAAATTGCATGCTTAAGATGAGCATTGTTAGTCCAATTTGAAGTCTTAACTAACTCTTTTTTGCCTTTTCTTCATACTAAAGGTAGGGGACTGCTTGAGTAAATTCTAGGTAGTAGAGATTTTTCTTCTTAACTGCTGCTCAAATGGCTATAAGAGTTGTGAACTTCGCAAGAAAATTATCGCATAGAAAGAATTGCATGCATGAGTTAAAATGAAAGCTTGATCAGGTTGAAATTTATTTTGAGGAAAAAATTATCCTTAAGTGATCAACGCTGGTAAGTTTTTAATTAGTGTATTTTAATTTGTGTTGTTTCTGTGTCATAATCTTGAGACATAGTTAATTTTTGAAAGACGTATCTTAGAGTGAAAATACTTATATTGACTTATCTTTACAGTCTTTGCATTGTATCAGATTATTTCAGAATTGTTCTCAATTTTTAGATATCCTAATAAGCTATCTACATACTCTAATGCAAATGGTAATTTATTCCCACAAATATAGTTAAATGGAATAGTCTACATGGGAATAAAATACGACACATATAGTTAAATGAATTAATCTCATAAATAAAATTAAGTTTTAAGCACTTTATATTTTCTCATGAAGTTTATGAGTTTAATATTATAAGTCGATGTTTTCCCTCTCTTAGAATCCTATTGAATGGATGCACAAATTTGGTGATATATATAAATTGTTTATAAGTTGCTCATTTAAATTGCTTGCTTATGATGAGCGTTGTTAGTCCAATTTGAAGTCTTAACTAACTCTCTTTTGTGGCTTTTTCTTCATACTAAAGGCAAGGAACTGCTTGAGTAAATTTGAGGCAGTAGAGATCTTCCTTCTTAACTGTTGCTTCATTGTTTGTCTGCTTCATTGTTTTACTTCAAACATTATAATTGACATTAACTACTTTTTTCTCATATTATAAAAATTATTACTTACAAATGGTGTAAGTTTTTGCTCTGGTACTTAAAACTAAATTTTAGCATGTAACCAGGAAGGAAGCATACATTGTTTGAGAAGCTAAATTAAACTATAGGATGATCTTTTGTTCATTAAAAAGTGATTACATTTATAACTGAATGATCAGAGATGTAAATATAATAAATTAAATCATACCTGCTCTAAAGTATCCTGTGCTGTTTAACTATATATGAATAAGAAATGTAGCTTTGAATGTATACCTGATTTGCGTCATTACTTCCTTATTACATGACCTATACCAGACTTTCCCCAAAGTTGATGGTGTTTTTTTTTTTTGCACAATCTGCACATCCAACATAACTTGAATAAATCAATATATTTGTATTACTTGTGAATTTCCTGGAGCATCGAAATATATATCTTCATAAATTATTACCTCAGAAGCCTCTATTGATTCATGTTGCTAATTGTTATTGCTGGCTTTTTGTGCTTATATTGAGGTATTGGTTGTTGGCTTCTTATGGTATATAATGGTCGGTTTGAGCTTAATGACGACAGATGGCTTTCTTTGGTACTCAATTCTGGTATGGGTTCTTTTGGTTTATGTTTTTTTAGATGGGCAGTGATGATGATAACAAATTGACAATGCATCCTATTTTAATTAATTATGTAATGTTTAGGTGAGGTAATTCTGTGCGGAATACAATCTATATTGATATTAAAATGTTTGGGTGATGTAATCCCTCATACTAGCAGCCTACATTACATCATAGTTTTATAGGAGAGGCAATCTTTTATGACCAATCTATTTTTATCCTGAGGCTTAGTAAGTCTTCATAGATTTTGGTGATGAATTCGAGCTTGTTTAGCTCTAATTTGAGTGGGAATTTGTGCTATTTTATAGCTTTTATAATTGACATATATAGTTGAAAGAGCTAGTTTTATCATGTAGCTTTTATAATTGAAAGTTTTTATTATGTAGTTAGCAACGATATCTTATAATTTGAATAAATTGATAGATTTGTATTACCTATGAAGTTCCTGGAGCATCGAAATATACAACTTCATAAACTGTTGCTTCCGAATCCTTTATTGTCTCTGGTTGAGTATCAGAGAAATTCACAGACGAAGTCACCAACTGTAAGTTATTCTCACTGTGAGTATTCCTACATGTATGATGAAAACGTCATTATCAGTAGTATAGATAGTTCATAATTTATTAATTCAAATGTTATGTTTCACAAAAAAGTTCTTTAATATATTGTGTAACCTTCTAGCCTTTGTAGTAATTTTTGAACTCTTGCTTCATCAATACTGAACATATAGCCAAATAAGTAATCAAATCGTTGAAGTTGTCAATATTTATTAATAATTCTAAAATACTTTGAAAATGTAATAATTTCCTAGCTTGTGTCATTGTATTTATTTTACTTATTGTCGTGAAATATGTCAATGATTATGGAAATTGTAAATCCCTCATTACCCTTCGCATAACTATATTTTATCGATGATACTTGAAGTTTAACTTTCCTTCCAATTATACCGAGGATAAAATCAGAGAAAAGTTATGTTCCATTTGCATAAACCTTGTAAATACTCTTATTAGATACCTTTTTAGTTCATAAATTTTAACTGACTTTTTAGTGATTTTTGTCTATCAAAGCAGTGTTCAGATTATCAACTTCTTCGTTGAAGAGTAGTAACATAGTAACTGTTGAACTATATTTCCCTTTATAGCTTTGTACCTAATTTATGTAATTATATACTTGGTAAAGATTGAAAATAATATTGCACGTGCTTTGTAATTATGATTATGAAAGATGCATATGAATGTGTACATAATTTGAGCCACTACTTCTATATTACATGATTCGCACCATACTTTTTCTGAAGTTGATGGGTAATTTTTTTTACTTTGCACAATCTTGACATGCAACATAACGCCAATCTAGTTCCTTGACATTTCAGTATGTTTGATTTTCCCTTGACAGTTAGTGGCCTATGAAGTTGAATATCAAATTATTAGTATGACTGAATATGTATTATTGTTCAACCAAAATGAACTAATGTT
>BQKN01067162.1:440557-456640 GCA_022839385.1 Asparagus kiusianus
ATACCAACTCAACCCAGGAGAAATCTCTTCAGCCCCAGACGTAAACCCTAGCCCCATCTTCCTTCTCTCAAAACCCTAGCTGACATTGGTGGCTTGGGGAAGTTCTTGAGGATTTTCAGCAGATCTGTGGGATTTCAGCGAAGAGGATCAACCTCTTGCAGATCTAGGGCATCATCAGCACCCAAGGCGAGTAATTTCTAGCCCAACCCCCACCCCTTTTGATTTAAATGCCAAGAACTGAGTTTTTATTGGTTTTATAGAGCCAAATTCGTATTTTTGTATAGTTAATAGCTTACTATGTCATAGAATATGGATTTGGGACTTTATATGTTTTAAAAACTCACCCATGTTCTGTTAAAGAAGATCTAGATCTGAGTTTTTGCCTAAACAAGAGTTTAAAACATCTTTACAGCTATTAAAATGATTTGGATTTGTTTCTCATGGATTTAAAATTTTGGAAATATAGATTTTAAGCTTGGGAATTTGTTGTGTATCTTTAGTGTGATTCCTAATTCATCAAAACCCATGTTATCGCAAGATTTTGTTCCAGGTTTAGCAGCTGACAGAAAACCCAGGTTGGGTTCTATCCGCTCGGCGGTCGACCGACGCGGTCGACCGCTGAGTTTATGACAGGGCTCCGGTCGACCGCGACATCGATTTGGTCGACCGCGACATCTTGCCGGTCGACCGCGACATCAATTCGGTCGACCGCGACGTCTGGTCGGTCGATCGAAATGCCAAGCGGTCGACCGCCAAGTTTTGGTGTCAGGGTTCGGTAGACTTTTTGGTTTAGACATGTGAGAGTTTATTCTAGAAGTTGTAAAGGCTGTGTGCCTTATTTCCTTTACTCAGACTTATTGTATTTGAGACTTGTTAAGAACTCCAGTTTATTCATTTCAGACTTTGACTATGTACTTCAGTTTATTTCGTTGATGAGATGTGTTATGTTCTATCACTTCATCCAGTATTGTTTATTTACCCTTTACTTGCTTTGTACCTACACCTGTTGTTGATTCCACTAGAGATATAGTAAATGTGATGATGAAACGTGTCATTGTACGGTGTGGTGCATGGCAGGTTTGACATTTCTGGTTTCACCTCGGACTGCAGCCTTGTGTGAACCCAGGGGCGTCACATAATAACTCGTATAGCGTGATCCTTGCTGGGATATTAGCCAACTGAGTCATGACATCAAAGCGGTATGGAGCATTCGAGCTTTCCGGTTTATCTCGTCCAATCGGTCGGTTGAAACGAGACTGCTTCGGAATTTGAACTTCTTTGTGTTGAGGTTCCTTCTCTTTTTGCTTAACAACTTTCTGAGATTTCTCGGTTGCTAAAGGTGGGGTTGTAACCACCCCCAGCTCTTTCAAAGTCTTGGTAGGTACAGCTTTGTCTACCTCCTGCTTAGCTAATTGCTCGGATGCGCTTGGGTAATTGAAGCTGTATTTTTTCCCACTTCTAGTAGCGAAAACTTCCTGTTCTTCATCAGAAAATGGTAAAGCTGCTATCTCTTCATCGTTCTTCTCAGGAATCGCTGAGGCTCCGTAACAGGACTTCTCCTTTCCTTTGCCTTTTGATTTATTCTTCGACGTGGATGTCGTCCACTGTTCATCTTTAAGCAAATCTGGATGAACCCAAAGGATTTCACCGTTAGGAGTCGTGTGTGACACAAGTCCCTTTTGGCGCTGTTCATGAGGGTCATCATTGATGGTTTGCATCTTAACCTTTGATACTGGCTCAGCTTGAAACCAGGACAAAGAAACCGATCCGAAGCTAATAGAGACCGCGTTTGCGCCTACTTTCTTCTCCTTTGGCTTCGGCGTCATAATACCAACGTCGATTAAGGTTTGTATTTTGTCTTTCAAGACATAACACGCCTTAGTGGGATGGTGGACCCCCCTGTGATATGCACAATACTTTGGGTCATTAGTCCTCTTCGCTTCTTCTTGGTTTGTGACCGGTGGAAGCTTGATCATATTGTTATCCAGCAAGTATTTGAAGATAACCGGAACTTTATCATCTTTAAATGAATACTCCTTCGGAAATCTAGGCTCAGAAGTCTTAAACTGCTTCTGAGGCTGCTGATTTTGATTTGGTGCCAACTGGAAGGATGACTGCTGCGGTTGTTGTTGTGGCGGCTGTTATGACGTTTGATGCGCGTCCACAGCGGCTACGGACCCTCTTCCTCTGCCTCGAGGATTGAAGTTCTGTTTTTGATTATTGGCTGGTGGCTGACCTCTCTCCAAATTCCTTCTCTTAAGAAAGCGTTCAGCTTGCTCACCTCTCACTTTTAACTCTTTCCAAGTTTTAGAGGGCACAACCCCCATGACCTCTAATACATCCAACGACAAGTTATTGTGACATGTCTGCAGGATGAACTCTTCTGTGAGCGGATCTCTGTAGTTTACTGCTTTGTTCCGGAATCGTTTAACGAAGACGTCAACCGATTCTCCACCTTTCTGTTTCTCGTCCAGCAGGGTACCAATAGAGATCTCTGTGTCGTCATCGAAGAAATTGGTAAGGAACAATTCTTTCATATCTCCCCAGCTAGTGATGCTTCCGGATTTTAGGCGTCGGTACCAATCGAAGGCAGGCCCACGGAGGGTTCTTACGAATGACCAGACCATCAGGGCTTCATTTCCTGATATTACGCCAAGATGTGACTTGAAATAGATCAAGTGCTGAGTTGGTGAACCCCTACCATCAAAAGGAGTAAAGTTAATCAAATTAAATTTTGGGGGATAAGGAATCAGATCCCACTCCCTCGGGTACGGGTATGGAATGCCCGTTTTCTTCACTTCTTAGGCCGTCATCAGAGCGTTGACTTTGCTCTCTAGATCTTGCATCTTCTTGTCTTCTTCCTCAGTCTTCTTTAGATAAATTTGAGGAGGCTGAGTAGCTGATTTGACCGGACCGCTCCCAGTATTGTCTTTATCCAGAGGATGATCAGTGAAAATAGTCTCATCTTCTTCATTATCCACCTCCGCTATACGTACAGGTAGAACGTTACGCTGACTGGATTCTGCCTTTTGGCTCGACTCCGGTTGATGTTGTTGAGCTTGCAAATCTCGTATTTGCTGCATCGTCAACTCCATTTCTGTTTTGACCTCAGCTCTAATTTTTTCGCGTTGTTTGGCTAACTCTTCCTGTAATATCTGAGCCAATTGATCTGGCGTGATTGCGAATGATTCTCTGACTCGCCCCACACTGGACGTGGTATCGTCTGAAGCAATGGCAGAACAAGTATCTGATAGTTCCTCATCTGACGATAATCCTTCGTGCATTCTTTTATAGTCTCGGCGTCGGTTGGCCCTTCGTTGCAACCGTGACATTCTTTGAGAGAGACCTCGCTCAACTCTCCCTTCTGGAGAGAAATCAGGGTCAGGGTTGACTAATTAATGTTTTCCTCTGCTGGTCATATTAATGGTGACCTCAGAGAATTCATCTTGCCGCATCGTAGGTTTTCTCTGGTTGAAACGTCTCACTTTGGATTTTGACGCTTCGGTCGAAAGTCTTTGAAATACAGAAACTCGTTTTGCCTTAGTTTCTGAGCAACCGCATTCCGTCAACACTGCCTTAATGAGTCTCTCGCATGCGTAACGAGACTCATCTTCTCGGACAATCCTTTTTCTCGTTTTATTATTTTGATAGTACAGCTCATCATTATTGTGATTTGAGCAACCTATCTTTGGTTTGTGAACTTTGTTATTATGCACAGGACGACTAGTCGTCGCCCCTGGGCGATCCAAGGTAAAATTTTTAAATACACCCCCATGCGGGTGTGGAGTCTTCATAGGTCCTAAGCGAGAGTGAACTGGTATTCTCTCATTTTGGACTGGTGCAATTCTGACAGGAGGGTGTTTACGACCCCCTGCATAAGAAACCACTAAGGGTTTATTTGTTGAGTCCGAGTGTTCTTTGACTGGGGCTTTACCTCGATCGTCAGCTGAAGGACCGAGGCGATCTGCCATGGTGATCTTGAATTTGGATAAATCTGGGCTAACCCAGGGTTTCACTGGTGATGCAGTAGACGGGCCCGGAACGGATGTTTGCGGCGTTTTCGGAACCCAAACTTTACGATTCTTTGGTGGCTTTTCAGACACCAACTCCTTTTTGATTCCTTGTTCTTGCTGACGAAGAGCGCGGGCATGGGTGGCTTTCACCTTACGCCTTTGTATACGTTCCTTAAGGGTTGAACGAGCCCTTTTAACGAGGGTCCATTCCTCCGTCGTAAGCTGTGTAGAAATATGATTATTTTGCCTTTGAGGCAACTGAACCACTTTTTGTTTTCTCGACTCTAGGTTCGTATAATAATGGACCCCGTCGGTTTGTTGTAAGGCCTTAGCCAATTGACGAGTACGGCGCTGGCGCTATCTCTGACGAGCCCTCTTTGACAGCACCGGTGAGCCATTCATGAACGACTCCTTAATGGGTGCGGAGTCGTTTGGAGCAGGGATGTTGCAGGCAGATTCCTTAGCAACTATCGGGCCGGAACCTTCGCCTGCGGCCTTCATAGGCATTGCAGACTTGAAAACTTTCTTGGAAGAGGAAATTTTCCTGCATTTGCGAGGCGAGGAAGATTTTGAGGATGAGGATGACAGATACTCCTCGAATTTTGCTTGATCGAATTCATATTCGATCTCTTCACTGATAATGATCTTGATCGGTTGCGACACCGCGACCTCGGCAGCGAGGCCGCTGGCTCCCACTGTGGTCGTCAGTTTGTTTTCAGCGAAAGTCGTTTCCATTGCAGATTCCATTAAACTTCGATCGTTTACAGAAGGTTACAATGAAAATTAAATAAAATTACAACTTTCGAGAAAATAACACAGAAATCGTCTATCGAGTTCTGCTTTGTGGGACTTTGCCTGTGCCGGGAGTGCTTTGGCTCGTGGACCACCGATTCGTAGATCGTGAGGTTGTTTAGAGATCCTTCATTCGTTTATCGAAGTAGGGATTTGAAGCGAATATCTTATCGATGTAAGATGTTCACTCTTCCAAAGATCAAGTCTAAGCTTAGATCTCTAGGAATCACCAAACACTGTTTATGAAAGGTGAAAATTCTCTCTTTCTTCCTCAAAATAACCAAAAGCTCAAGCCTTTTCTGCTCCAATCTGCTCTCTGTCCTTTATTTCGTGCCTAGGGAGGTATTTATAGGGGTAGGAGTGCACAGCAGTGGAAATAGGAATAACACAACTGACCACGTGACATCCCTTTGGCCGTGGCAGTCAACACTGCCGTGGCTACTGGCACGGCGGCGTGGACTGCCGCGGCCAAAGGAACGGTTATAAACACGTTCTTTCGTGCTTGAAACTGTTCCCCACGACATTTAACCACCTTTTTCGTGGTTTAACCGCTTGTCCACATCAGCACACGTTCTTTTTCTGATATGCCGCCATGTGGACCCTGAAAATCGTTGCATAACTGCTTATTTAACCGTCGTGGCAACCCCTTATGATAGCCGCGTCAGCCTCTACTGCCGCGCCAAAGGCACGACACCATAGGATGCCGCGCCTTAGCCGCGGCACCATGGGCTGCCGCGCCTTAGCCGCGCCGCCATGGACTGCCTGTTGGTGTGTACATTGTTCTTCCATGTTGTCTCGCTTCCTTTGAATGATCCCCTCTGATTAAGAGAATGGCGTTTATCGTCTTCTCTTTGCCTTGAGTAGTATTTGGATGTCTGTAAGCATTTTTTTGACGCCTACAGATACCCCCTCCAAAGTATCTCAGACTCATTATTTTTTATAGGAGTCTGGGACACTTTGGATATGATAAGTTTTCCTTGCAATTTCTTCTGTACTTTGTTAAGGAAGTTGCATAGAATGGTTTACGCATGGATTCAATTCGTAACTTCTCCATTTTTTAGTCTATTCAGTACTTTGTAGAATAGCTAAAATTTCTCCGGTGCTGCGTTTATCGCGTGGCCATTGTCGAAGTCTTGAATTAGAACTGCTGTTGAAGATTGGAGAAACAATTTATACTCATATACTCTATTGGAGTGCTCAGGAAATAGTTTAACCTCATATACCCGTTGGGAGGTTTAAGGAAATGCAGTTTATACTCATATACTCATCGGAGTGTTCGGGTATATATTCCAAATACAGTGGGAGATGTATATGTTCAAATACCCAAGGGATCATTGTGTATGCATGATACTCCTGCGCGACAGAGTAGACCATGACAATGTCAATTGCCGCGACAGCATATACTACCGCGCACCGCTTCGGCCAATCGGGTTTATAAGGCTGCTGTGGGCCTTTTTGGGTCATTCTTCCCCGCTTCTCTGAGTTTGAAATCCCCTCAAATCCTCTCACATACCTTATAAAAGGTCCTTTGGCTTTCCTCTTCCCTATCTCTTCGAATTTTGGTGATTTTTCTTCGAACAAGATCTAGGGTTTCACATTCTTTTCCCTAGATTTTGAGATTTACCTCGGTTCTTTCAACTTTCGAGCTTAATATCTCTTATCCTCAGGTAAAACCGAACCTATTGGTCATGCTTTGGGTTTTATTTTGACTTTTGCTTGGGATTTCATCTAAAAACCCTAGTTTTTTGATTCTTTAGGTTGATTTCATCATGTCTCCCAAGAAGGCTCACGTTCGCAAGGGTAAATCTGCAACCCCAGCATCTGAGGAGATCGAGACTACTGCCTCATCATTTGGAGGTGAGTTTTTAACTCTTTATCTGTTTAAAACTAATGCTTTTAATCATATCACCTCGTTTGTCTCCTTTGAGAGGCATCCGGGAAGAGCTGACATCCTCCTTCGAGGGGATCGACGCTATAGAATACATATCTTGTTTAATCAAGACATGTACCACAGCCGAAACGCGAGTTTTCACCGAACTCGTGGCTTTTCGAAGCCGACGGCTGCTGTTCAGTTACCGCGACAGCCCGTGCTGCCGCGGCTGAACGCGACATCATGTACTGCCGCGGTAACACGCGGCAGTAAACACTGCCGTGGCTACTTAGAGCGGGGGGTTTGCTCTGTTAGCCCCTTTTTACTCAGTTGTTTTCCAACTTTTCTCTGCAGTCCCCTTTTCTTCTGTGGCCTTTTCTGATAGAGAAGATCCAGGTCAGAGCGGTATTCTTCACGCTTCCTTTAACGGTGACTTTCTGGTTAGAGAGGTCCGTCAGTTTAGTGAGGGTTGTGACGATAGTGTTCCCGGATTGATTCGTGAAGGAAGTCGTCGCACTTTGCGTGCTTTGCTGACTGACTCACCTTTAACTCCAATTCGAGATTCCACCGAACCGTTAAAGAAGCCTGATTATTTGTTCGGGGATTCAATTGAAGACCCAGATAATCTTTGCCGTGGGCCTGAAATTTGGTTGAATCAACATGAAGGTGATTTCCTATTCCTTCCCCATTCCCTCGACAGTATTCAATCCTACAATTAAGGAATTTGGCCGTTTCGAGGAAAATATCGTGGCACTTGACAGACGACCATGAACGCATTCATTGCGGGTTTATTGGTAAAGACGTCAGCGCTCCTGGCTCTAGTGGTAGACATGCTATCCGTGGTCTTCACCCGGGGATACTTGGACCAGATAGTGGGCCTCAAAATGAACTGATGATAAAGGCTAACACAGTAAAGAATAGGCTTGCTCGGATCGGTAGGGAATTCCCCATTCCGAAATTCAGATGTTATGGATGAGTTCATTCTCTTCCAGACAAATGGTGGTCTAGGATGACCAACTATGTACTCGCTCGTTGGGACCAGGAGTTAAGGAACTTGAGTTTATACGCTCCAATCCGAGCCAGCATGCATGGTCTCCCGGTAAGTGTAGATCATTTTCTCGCCTTGTTCGAGTCTTATAATCCGGAGACCAACACATTTTTTACCAAGTACGGGGAGTTAGGGCTTCCGCTCCACGAGATGATGAAAGTATCTGGACTGCCATTGGGGAATACTCCTTATCAAGAACATTTCCCTAACAACCGTCAGCTTATGAAGATGAAGAAAGCTGGCTCTGCTGCTTATGACATCCTCTAGGAATTAACTTGTCATTACCAGACCGCGATAGCCACTATCGAGGTAAAGAGTAAGAAGGCTGCTCAAGTTAGTCTAAAGCAGTTCGCCGATTACTTGTTCCAGAATCTCGAAAGCCCGACCGGTGAGGCTGTCTGCGAATCACCTATTTTGACCCCTTCTGATGTCAATAAGCTGATTACAAAGATTAACGCCCAGTCCTATAGAACCGAGTCATCTGAAGGTGGCTTTCTTAGGGGCACAAAATTCAGCACTTTCTTGTGGCAATCCACAAAGAGAATGAGGCCTGAGACTCTCCTTTCCGACTATCTGGCTATATGGCTAAAGAGATGTGTAGTGCCGCATCAGTCTTCTGAGGCGCTTCCTCTTGAAGTTCTCTTTCCCGCCGTACAATTAGTCGTCGGAGGTAGGTTATCTTTACTCTCCACCATGATTGCTGACCTCCATAGTGGTTTGCGTAACCTGGCTAACACCTTTACAAAAGTGGATGCCGAACCTTCGACCAAGATTCCTCTGTCAAGAGTTGAGTTGCCATACACATATTTAATGGCGTGGCTGGTCCTCCACCGAACGGATATGATGTCAGCACCTGACGTGTCTGATCCAGAAATTCCTTTGTTGTAGCTTTTGGAGGGATGTAAATGGCTTAATCCCTCTCGACAATGGCCTGACCGGGTGAAGCAGTTTAAAAATGCTAAGTGCTGGGAATTTTATAAATGTTTCCCTCGATTTTCTGGTGCTTATAATGACACGCTCATTGATGAGGAAATGGCTGGGACCAACAAGACTTCTCTCGACGTGGGTAGTTTCCATTGGCTCATGAACATTCGACCATGTTATAATGTTTTCCGATCGAAGAACCTATGCAGGATCGAGCCCTATTTTCCTTGCCGATTTGCGCGACAATTCGGCTATGATCAATTATATGTTGGGAATCCCAACAAATGGTTAATGACCTGCGGAGGCCTTATCGATGGAGTACGAGCCTAGTTCTGGAATGTTGTTGGTTGTACCAGGGCTCAATTTAGTTTACACGTCGCTGAGCCTGATCTTCATTTAACTTTTCTCTACTGTCGGTGGATTCTAGCCGCCAACACGCCCGTTACCAAGAAAAAGATTTCTGAGTTGGAAGCGGAGGCTGTGGTCCGTAGAGTTATACCTTCAAGTAAGGGAAAGGAACCTGCTACATCTTCCCGCAAAGGAAAGCAAATAGCTGACTCCGAGGAGAGTGACGATTTTGAGACTTCTAGCGAGGAGGATGAGACCCGAGGTAGAGCAGATGCTAACATTCCTCCTTCTCCTGTGGCACATAGAACTCGTCGGGCTTCTTCACCTCAATCCCCAGGTGTTCCTTCAAAAGGTATACAAATGAAGGAGAAGAACGTTCCCCTGTCGTCCTCCAATAAGATGACTGTTAGATGGCCTGCGCGTGAGGAAGAAGCAGAAGAAGAGGAAGAAGACGTTGCCCCGCTTCTTGGCAGGAAGAGATCTCGGTCTCCTGCTCCTTCTGATGTTCAATCTCACCCTGCTCAAGGAGCTGAACTGTGTACTAAATTTCGCCATGAAAGCTCTGAAATTCCCAGTGATATTCGCTCACCAAAGAGAATTAAGAAGACTGCCCACCGGCGACGTCACCTTCCTCCTTTATTCGAAGAGGAACCCCCTCAAAACCTTCCGATTGACGAGAGAGGTAAACTCTCTATTGTCTCTTTTTCATCATCTTATCTTTCAAATATTTATTTATTCTTTTTGTTATTGTAGTTGAGCCAGAAGAGGAAGGGGAAATCATACCTGAGCCTTCTTCTCCGGGTTTAATGGATGTTGATGAACCTAGCTTCACTCAACAAGTACGCAGAGCAATGAGTGAAGAACCCATCAGCATGGGCACCACCGTTCCTCCAGTTGTTGCACCGACCTCTCCAACCATTGAGACAGGTACATGTGCTTCCTCGTTTGGAGGATACATTCGAAAAATAAATGAATCGGAACGTGTTCCTCTTCTACTAACTTGTGCGCTTTATCTTCTTTTAGTTAAACTAAAGGAGGTGAGTGCGAGTGGTAGTGCCGCTGACCCCACAAATATTATTGAAGGTAACCTTAGTCTTGCTTGCTTTGATCCCTTCATACTTCTTGCATATGTAATGACGGATCCTTCTGCTTAATAGACATCCCTGTCAATAAGCCGAAAGATCAAGAACTTACCCGTGACATGGGCATCGGAGATTTCAACGAACATGACTTCAATCTCGATATTTCTGAAGATGAGCATCAGCGCATCTCCGATATCCAGTCAGCTCCGGATCCGATCGCTACTGCAGGACCAACTACTAGAGTCGATTCAGCTGAAGTAGGCGCATCAGAAGGTACGTGCTTTTGGATCCAAGTCCTCAATTAAGTTTTTTTCCTTATTTTTTATGACTAAAATAAGAATTTTAGACGTAGGACCAACGAATGAAGTTGATGCGTCTACTATCATTGGTGAATGCGATCAACCTGAAGGCTTGGGTTTCCTGCTTTTGACAGGTCCCCCAGCTGAAGTTGAACTGCCAGTTATTGTTCCCTTGACTTCTGACACTGTCGAGACTGAACCTGCTGTGACTTCGGATCCGTCACCGGCTGTTCATGAAGTTGGAGGGTCGATGGCCACTGCAGAAGAACAACTTACTGACCCTTCTATTCAACTTGGTATGTTTCGTCTTTAATGTGCGTTGTAGTTGGATTCATACTTGTAGAACGTTTATCCATCTTCTTCTCGTTTATAGAACTCGTTCCTCAAGGATTCATAGATCTGGATCCGAAACCATTAGGGGCTTCAAGTGAACAACCGTCTGATATAGTGGATCAACAGACGAATGTTATTTCTAAGCAGATCCCCGTTGTTGTAGAGCCTGCTGTAGTCTCGCCACGCCAAGGTAACTCAGTTATGAAGTTCTCTAATAAACGTAACATGTTTTCGTTCGCTGTTATACGCGGGCTTGTATATCTTATATTCATTTCGTCTGTTCACTTTGTAGCTCCTTCTGTATCCTTGTCCGATCGTATTCAAGCTTTATTGGCAAATGAAGATCCGAACAAGGCTGTCCTATACGCTGACGTTCAAAGCTTGGTCACCTTCATAAATATCATGGTTGATCGGATTCTCCTCAAAGGCTCACCTTTCGAGCATTTTAGAAAATCTCTCGATCGCTATGTATCTGGCATTAAAGACTACGGACACTCCGAACTATCCGATTCAATTAAAGCTTACTTGGCCGACCTTAAGCAACACATTGAAGATTTGCAAAATCTCCGTGTTAATGGCGCGCCATCTTTTATTGCTTCTCATATGGATCTGAGATTGCAGGCATGGCGTGATTCTCAGAAATCCGCAGAATCTGAACTTCAGGGGTTGAAAACCCGCATTGACCAACTCAGGGAGGGCGTTGCCAAAAAGATGCAGATTAAGGCCGATCTGTATCGTGATTTAGAATCAAATCAAGCAGAGATGACCCGGCTAGAAGAGCAACTTGCCAAAGTTAGAGATGCTCGTGAAGTTTTGGAGTCCGATTTGGCGGAGGTGACTCAAGTTGAGGTGAATCTACTCCGGCAGCTGAATCTTCAAGACAAGATTTTTGCTGACAAAGAACAAGAGATCGCCAGGATTCAAAGCATCGATGAAGAAAACTTTAAAGCTAATTTGATCCCCGAGCTTGAGTTGGCTTATGTGACAGAACTCTCTCGATTAGAGGATCAAGTCCGTCATTATAAACTGTTGTAATTTGAGAACATATATTTTTTATAGCTCTGTTTGAACTCTTTTGATAAATATAATGAACTCTTTTGTTTATTGAGATTTTATTATGATTATTCACTCTTGTTTGGAATAAATAACCATAATACTTATAGGATTTTTAGCAAATCCTCAGCCATCAACGGATTTTATATGCCTTTACCGACTACCGTTTGAATCGGGCTAGTATGTGGATTATCTAGATCCGTTCCACATATAACGTTTTGCTAAAAGAATTAAACTCTTTTAGACTTTAAACTACAATGTTGAATATGTAGGCTACATGTGTTAGATGTAGACTTATCTCTAATAAGGGATAGAGATAACATCCCCCATGCGTGAATGATATGGATTTTAAAGTGTAAGTAGGTCACGTTCTCTATGCGTGAAAACGAACCCAAGTTTATGAAGAAAGAATTACATATTCTATCTCTCAATCTCTTGTTTGTTGGTAGAGATCAACCCAGAATCGGAGAGGAATAATTTCATATTCCGTCTCCTAGTCTCTTGTTTGTTGGTAGAGATAAACCCAGAATCGGAGAGGAAGAATTTTATATTCTATCTCCTGGTCTCTTGTTTGTTGGTAGAGATAAACCCAGAATTGAAGAAGAAGAGTTTTATATTCTATCTCCTGGTCTCTTGTTTGTTGGTAGAGATAAACCCAGAATCGGAGAGGAAGAATTTTATATTCTATCTCCTGGTGCAAAGGAAACTCGAAGCGGGATCTCCACTTAGAGAATCCGGATTGGTTTGAATAATCATAACGGTCATAAGGTTTGATTATCCAATTCAAAAGTGGACCTTTCGTTCGTAAACTGAATCGAAAGGAGATTTTGGTTGTGGTCCTAACTGTAGTAAGGTTTGACCAAGTGGGAGTTTTGAGATAATCCTAACTATTTAAAGGTTTGATCATTCAATTTGTGGACCTCTCGTTCATGGGACGAATCGAGAGGGGATTTTGGTTTTGGTCCTAAATGTAGTAAGGTTTGACCAAGAGAGGAATAAGAGTAGAGTACAAATAACAATGAGTTTGTTGATTTGCACCAACTACTCGGTGGGAAATTTTGATTTCAAACACAAGAATTCGACACGAAATAACTTGTCGACTGATACAGACCGATGACCATTGGTCGATCTGATCAGTAGGGGTTTTATGGTGTGGGGTTACGAATCATCGAATTTCCCTTTCCATGATCACATTACGGGGTTTTGTGAGGAAAGACTAATTGTCATTGAATCTCATCTCAACAAAAGTGGTAAAAGGATCTTAATCATTTTCATAATAATTAAGAATAAATTATTCACATGATCAGTTTCCATTGAGAATAATCAACTGATATCGGGTTATCCTGAAATATCCTATACAGGATTCTCTAGGAACTTCCCGTTTTACATAGGTTATCCTGAACGTATTATGGATAATACTTTTTCAGGAACTTCCCATTTATTGGCATCATTAATTTGTTACCATCCTGAGTAATCAGGCGATATGCACCGTTCGAATAGACTGTTTCTATTACAAACGACCCTTCCCATTTAGGTTCAAATTTTCCTTTTTTCTTGGAGTTAAGGATCATAGGTCTGCGAACGGCAAGAATCAGATCTCCTTCTTTAAAACTTCGTCGTCGGACCCTTTTATCAAAAGCCCGGGAAATTTTAGCTTGATAAAATTCGATCTGTTGCTGAGCTTCCAAGAGCTTTTCATCTAACATCTCTAATTCCTTGAGACGTTTCTGATGATGTTCTTCCGTCGTCATTCCCGTTGCGAGAGCGACACGGAGGGAAGGAATCTGTATTTCTAATGGAAGGACGGCTTCACACCCATATGTTAAGGCATACGGGGTTGTTCCGGTTGGCGTACGAACAGTTGTGCGATAAGCCCATAGGGCTTTGCCGAGTTTGTCGTCCCAATCTCGTTTATTGGTTTTTACCAATTTTGCCAAGATCTTGATGATAGTCTTGTTAAAAGCTTCGGCCAATCCGTTAGCTGTGGGATTATAAGCAGTCGATGAAACATCCTTAATCCCGAATTTACCGCAGAATTTGATAAATGCGTTGCTCACGAATTGAGGACCATTATCGTGCACTATTCGCCTTGGAACACCATACCGATATATGATATGGTGTTTGATAAATTTGATGACATCACTCGTCTTCACTTCTTTAAGTGGAATTGCTTTTGCCCATTTTGAGAAGTAATCTGTGATTGCTAGAATGAAACGGTCCCCTTTAACCGAAGGTGGGAAAATAGGACCTACTATATCCATTCCCCAAGTTTCGAATGGCCATGATGTCTCTGATGGATGTAAGTATTCAGGAGGCTGGTGCATATAATTTGCATGTAACTGACACACTTCACATCGTCGGGCGTAGTCGACTGCGTCTTTTACCATAGTTGGCCAGTAATACCCGATTCTCCTAAGTCGATCGCAGAGTTTAGGACCGGTCTGATGTGCACCGCATATCCCATCATGCGCCTCTTTGAGTGCTTGTTCTGCTTCTTTGCCGGAGAGACAACGGAGTAAAAGACCATCGTACGACCGTCGATACAACATTTACGCTGTGGCGTTGTAGTAAAATCTCGGCGCTCTTCGCCGAATCGATTCCCTTTCTCTTACATCTTCAGGCAATATACCATGTAGGACGTAGTCGATAATGGGAAAACGCCAATCCCAAACTTCGGGTTCAACTCCTGTTGAGTATGCTTCCTTAGCGCTCGAATCGTAGATTGGAACAATAAGCTGGTGAGTCCTCACTGTAATTAATTGCTCTGTTTCGGAAGGTTGAGCCAAGGATACCGACAATGCCGCCAATGCATCTGCATACGCGTTTTGGAGACGTGGAACGTACTCGATGAAAAATCCTTCAAACGAGCTTGCTATCTCGATGGCCACCTGGTGGTATGGAATCAGGTCTCGATTTCTGACTTCATACTCTCCTCATATTTGATTAACTACCAGTTGAGAATCTCCAAAAGCTTCAAGGTATTCGACCCCCAGCTCTTTGGTAAAATTGAGTCCAATTATCAATGCATTATATTCGGCCACATTATTAGAACATGGTTTGGTCAATGAGTATGCTCTAGGCAAGATATGCTTTTCTGGGGAAACTAAAACGACCCCTACTCCTGAGGAGATTTTAGAACATCCGGGTGCACTCGCCACGTTGGTTGCGCGAGAAGCCCCATCGAAGTATAATTGCCACACTTGTCGATGTGATGTGGTATTAACTTCGTGAGTTTCATCTGGCAGATCGTCGTATAATTCGACTACATCCTTCGTAGGATTTTCCGCCAGAAGATCGCAAATAGCTCATCCTTTAACTGATTTTTGTTGCTTAAAGTACAAGTCGTATTACGATAAGAGTAAAGCTCATCTGGCTAAACGCCAATTCATGGATGCCGGCTGGGTCATGAATACTCGGATAGGGTTTATGTTGGAGATAACATAAATTGTCTGTCCAACTAAATAATGTCGTATTTTCTGGATTGCAAACACCAAGGCAAGGCATTCTTTCTCGATCATCAGATAACGAGATTCAGCTCCTACCAGTGTGCGACTCAGATAATATACCGCTTGTTCGTGACCGTTATCGTCGTCTTGTGCAAGTAATGCACTTAACGAATGGCTCGTTGCTTTGACATAAATCAAAAACGGTCTGCCCGATTTCGGTGCAACGAGAATAGGTGGGTTCGCCAGATATGTTTTAATATCTTCGAACGCCTTTTGGCATGCTTCATCCCAAATGAACGACACACCTTTCTTCGCGAGTTTAGAGAATGGTTAACATTTTCCGGACAGATTTGATATAAATCGACGGATATATGCCAATCGACCTTGCAATCCTCTGAGTTCTTTAAGATTTCTCAGAGGCTGCAACTCATGTATTGCCTTCACCTTATCAGGATCGATATGAATATCTTTTATGGTGACGACGAATCCAAGAAATTTACTGCTTGACATTCCGAGGAAGGATTTAGTCGGGTTCATTTTTAGCTGATGGCTCCTCATAAGATCGAACATCGTCTTCAGATCTTTAATGTGGTCGTTTTTATCACGGCTCTTAACGACCAGGTCATCAACGTAGCATTCGACAGTCTTCCGAAGGTGCTCTTGAAAGATCTTCGTCATTGCTCGTTGGTACGTAGCACCAGCGTTCTTCAACCCGAACGGCATAAAGACACCAAGGGGTGTTCTGAATGCTGTATGTTTTTGTAACGCCCTGCCCCGGAATCCCGGAGTCAGCACGCTACTAGATCTGATGGACTGACCTCACAAACCACCACACGTCTTTTCAGCACGTTTTGTCCTCACTCACGCGCTCCCTG
>BQKN01067162.1:473929-527190 GCA_022839385.1 Asparagus kiusianus
CATTTAAATAACATATAAATACCTTAGAGTTTACATGACTCCACACTCCACACTTTAAAGTTATATACTACTTCTATTGGTAAATTAGAACACATTATTGTTAAACATTGGAATATACCCCTAGACATTTCATATAACTAGCATAGAATGAAAATTGGTTAATTTCAATATTAGTCGCCATACTTAACAAAAAAACAAAAAAGTAGTAATGTGCAACTTTAAAAAACAATAGGGTATTTGAAGGTCAGAAAAAAAAACTTCAGGTATAAAAGTGCAAAGTCATGTATGTAATCTTCATGGTATTTAAGTGCTGTTTTAGCCTAAAATTGAAGGGGTTTTTTAGTCATTATCTCAGAAAACCAGGCCGTGGGGTTCGGTTCACCAAAAAATATGAGACCTAAATTACGTGACGGCGGGTTTTCTTCCCTCTTCCTCCTCCCAAAAATTTCAGGGAGATGGTTCTCTCGAACAAAAAACTGAAGCAAAAACTTCGCTCTCTCCTCGCTCAACAATCAATCTCCGCCTCAGAGTCTAAGAAATCACACAAGGAATCGTCGGAATCAGGCATCAACGAAGAGCTCCAGAGCATCAAAGAGCTATTGATCTTGAAATCTCGAAAGAAACCCAAGTCAGGGAATCCAAGGAAACGAATAAAGAAGGCACCTTTGGTGGAGAATCCAGACGCTGAGGAAGGGAGCGAAGAAACCCAGAATGGAAATAGCGAGATTTCACTGAAAGAGGAGGTAAAGAAGAAGAAGAAAGAGAAGAAGAAGGAGAAAGATGAACAGGGAATCGAGGGTAAGAAGAGGAAGAGAGAGGAGGAGAGTGATCGAGAGTTAATCGAGGAGAGGAAGAGGAAGAAGAGGGAAAAGAGGGAAAATAGACAGAAGAAGAAGAAGAAAGAGAAGGTTCAGCCTGAGGAGGAGAAGTTTCAGAAGGCTAGCGAGATTGTCGAGAAAGAGAGAAACCAGAAAATTGTGGAAGAGCCAATCAAAATCGATGAAAGGTGAGGACCCATTTGTTAAATTGGTGTTCTTTTGCAATTATTTGATTGCTCAATTCATATTTATAGCTTAATACTGATGTTTGAGCAATGCATGATGAATTTGTTATGAGGTTTATTATTTGTGCATTTTGCTTGCAGTGAAACTCAGAAGCTGATCAAAATCGATGAAAGGTGCAAACCCATTTGTTACTTGTGTTGTTTTGCATTTATTTGATTACCCAAGCATATTCATAGCCTAATGATGATGGTAAATTTTGTAAGGGATTTTATGGGTTTTGTTGTTTGCGATTTATTTTAACAGCAGTGAAACTAAGAAAGTATATGTTGGAGGCATCCCATACTATTCGTCTGAGGATGATATAAGGAGTTTCTTTGAAGGTTGCGGCACTGTTACTGAAATGGACTGCATGACTTTCCCTGAAAGTGGCAAATTTAGGGGAATTGCTATTCTTACTTTCAAGGTTTGATTAATCCCTTCAATACTTATTCATTTTCGTTTTGATGACATATAACTTACTGGGTTTTAGTATAAAGTTGATAGCTAGCGAATGTTAGTCAAAAGAAGATAATTCATAGTGGAAAGGTACCTCTATGGCACCCTCGGATTTCTTAGAGCTTTGCGAACTGCGATTGTCAGCTTTGCTGGATCCTGCTGCTATGCATCCGGCACGTTCTCTTGGTCTCCGTCTTCTATGTTGACTGGTATCTCACCGTTGTCCTCACTGTCAGCAATATCTGGATAAGAGGGGAGATAAGGGATTCCCACTCACCTCTTTAGTTTTGTACACCGCATCCTCATGGAATACGACGTCACGATTGCGCACCACCTTGCGCGCATTGTGATCCCAGAAACAATACCCATTGTCATCTCCTCCATAGCTGATGAAAGAGAGCTTCTTTGATTTTGGATCAAACTTTGACCGGTCTGCAAGATTGGTCATGACATAGGCAAATACTCGTAAGTGTTCTAGCTTCAGCTTCTTTCCGATCCAAGCCTCTTTAGGTATCCTATATCTGAGAGCTGCAGATGGCCCGCGATTAATCAAATATGCAGCAGTATTCACAGTATCAGCCTAAAAACTCTTGAGTAATTCGGAATGGATCCTCATACTTCTGGCGTGCTCTAAGATAGTGCGATTCATACGCTTCGCCACTCCGTTGTGCTGAGATGTGTCTGGAACAGTCTTCAGTCTTCTAATCCCATGGGACGAGCAGAAGTTCTCAAACTCGTGACCGTAATACTCACCTCCATTATCAAACTTTAGACACTGCAGCTTATTGCCTGTTTTGTTCTCTACATAGGCAAGCCACTTCTTGAAAATGATGAAAATATCTGACTTGTGCTTCAAGAAGAGCACACATAATTTTCTAGTAGCATCATAAATAAAAGAGACACATAAAGAGAGTTGTCACCAGATGAGACTTGCGTAGGTCCCCATACATCAGTGTACACTAACTCTAATTTCTGCAGTTTTAGAACCGGTTCGGTCTTGTTGAAGCTCACATTCTTCTGTTTTTTAGGATGCAATCCTCACAGAAAGTCAGATCAATCTTTCTCAGACCCGAAAGCCTCTCTTCTGCGGTCATAATTTGTATCCCCTTCTCACTCATGTGGCCAAGTCGCCGATGCTAAGTTATGCAATCGGTGGATGATGATGATGCTTGTCCTGCGACAAGCGATCGATCTTTCCATTGGCGATGTAGAGAGACCCATTGCGTTTGTGTGTGCTATCACCAGGGCACTATTGGACACCTTCTAGCTTCTCTGCTCGAAGGATATTTTGTAACCAGAGTCAGTCAGTTGCCCGACTGATATAAGATTTTACATGAGATTTGGTACAGGCCGAACGTCGTTCAGCATCAAGGTGGTCCAGCCCTCCATCTTGAGGGTACAAATTTTCTTCCTAAAAACATTACAAGGTTGATCGTCGTCAAGGTAGATTGTCCTAAAGTCTTTCAAGAACGATGAAAGCAGCTTTTGTTGTGAGGTTGCATGGAAAGATGCGTCAGAGTCAATGACCCACACATCGCTCGTCTTCAAGAGATAAGAGAAGCGCATCCGAATCCGTTTCGTGCATGAGATTGACTGCACCGTCAGCCTGATCATCTCCTGCTGATATTGGAACAGAAGCTCTGCAGTCCCGTGCAAAGTGATCATTCTTTTCACATTTGAAGCACTTTCCTTCACAGTAACCATTCGGGTTCGGCCCTTTAGACTTTCCTCTGGACTTTGATCGGTCTCGTCGTCCCCTACCCTTCTTCTGCGCACGTCCTCGTGCCTCGACATGCATAGCACTCCCACTACTAGAGATCTCAGCTTCTGAGACTTTGTGGCGAGATTCTTCATCCAGAATTGCTCCAATCATTGTGTTGAGCTTCATCTTGTCATTGCCATTGGCGTTGCTCACCGTCATCACCAAATTCTCCCACGAATTTGGTAGACAAGAAAATAATAGAAGAGCTTGAATCTCATTGTCGAACTTGAGATCCACTGCAGCAAGCTGTTGCACCAAAGCCTAAAATTCGTTTAAGAAGTCCGCCACACAAGCTCTTTGCTACATCTTTAGATTGAATAGATTCTTTATCACGTACACATTATTTGAAGCAGATTTCTCATACAGCGTCTCCAAGGCCTTCATAAACTCCTTGGTGGTGATCACATGTGAGACGTTGTAAGTCACATGCTGGTGAAGGTTGAGTCTGATGGTGGCAAGTGCTTTACGATCGAGCATCTTTCACTTATCGTCATCCATCTTCTCAGGTTTTTTCTCCACTCCTTGGAGAGGTAGGAAGAGATCCTTATGGTACAAATAATCTTCTATCTGCATTCTCCAATACCTAAAATTTTCACCGTCGAATTTCTCAATCCGAAGCCTATTGTCTTCAATTGTAGACCTCATGATGAAAAATTCCGTATTTTCTCGAACCGTATTTGTGAATAGAAACAATACTTATGAATAATACCATACTCGTGAATAGTACCTAATGCCTTTAAAGAGTAAATGATAATCTAACTTATTTTTTAACGTGAATGATCCACTTTTAGTGGTATCTACAGAGCATACGATAAGCAGATATACTTACTCTAAATCTGATTTTGATACCAGTTGTTAGGATATACGTCAACAAGAACGCCTCGAACGGAGACGCAATACACACCCAAATGATTTTGGAATCACAGAATAAAGACAAATTTAATCACAATACTCACAGATATAACGTGGTTCACTCTTACAGAGTTATTCCATGGTGCAACGACGACGCCCAGTTCTTTTATATTCCAAAGGAATTAGATCAAAGAGAGCACTCTCTCTTGATCAAGATACACTCCAAGAATTTTCACAAATCCTCTCATTGATATTAGGAAAAACTCTTTATTTTTTCTTTCTCTCTTCTATAAAAGTTGTTTCTGGGATACTTTTTCCTGAAGAGTTTTAGCCATATTTATAATATTCGAGAAATAGTATGCACTAATAATATATTATTAGTGGTGGGACCCGTCACTCTTTTTTTCAAACTTTTCGGCCACCGATTTTGGTAAAATAATAAAAAATGGGGTTCGTCACATTTTATTATTTAATTTTGGCGGCTGTTAGCTGACAATGGTGACCCAGAGGGCTATGAGGAGGTGCAGCAGACCGGCAAAGCTCGTGGCGAGTGGGAGTCTGTCATGGAGGAAGAAATGAAATCCTTAAAGATGAATGAGACTTGGGAGCTCGTAAAGCTTCCAAGAGGGCAAAAAGCTCTTCACAATCGGTGGATTTATCAGGTCAATGATGAAGCAGATGGACGGAGACGCTACAAGGTGAGACTTGTAGTGAAGCGCTATGAGCAGAAAACAGTGATAGACTATTTTGACGTTTTCGTTCTCGTCGTCAAGTTGACCACGATTCGGACTGTGCTGAGCATTATGACAGTTTGAGATCTTCATCTAGAGCAGATGAATGTGAAGACTTCATGGAGATTTGGAGAAAGAGATCTATATGTATCAACCAATGGGCTTCGAGGATCGAGGCAGGGAGGGCCTCGTGTGTCGCCTGCATAAGAGCTTGTATGGCCTGAAGCAAGCTCCACGACAGTGGTACATGAAGTTTGAGAACTTTACGAAGGAGAATGATTTTCTCAAATGTGACACAGACTATTGCTGCTTCATTAAGAGATATGGTGAATCCTATGTAATACTCTTGATTTATGTTGATAACATGTTGATTGCTGGGCCCGACTTGGCCCGCATTGAGGAACTCAAGGGGCATCTTTCCGAGTGCTTCGAGATGAAGGATCTGGGTCCAGCAAACTAGATTCTTAGGATGAGGATCATCAGAGACAAATCAACACGGAAGCTGAGGTTGTCTCAGAAGACCTATATTGAAAAGGATTTGGGTCTAGCAAACTAGATTCTTGAGATGAGGATCATCAGAGACAGATCAGCACGGAGGCTGAGGCTGTCTCAGAAGGCTATATTGAAAAGATTTTTGAAAAGATTGGCATGAAGAAAGCTAAACCGGTGGGCTCACCGTTTGCGAGCCATTTCAAGCTATCAAAGACCCAAAAGCACCAGAGACTGCTGAAGAGTATGAGTTCATGGCTAACATACCATACGCATCTGCCGTCGGGAGTTTGATGTATGCGAGGTGTGCATGAGGCCAGATATTACACAAGGAGTGGGAGTTGAGAGCCGTTTTATGAGCAATCCGGGGAAGCATCACTTGGGTGCGGTCAAGTGACTTCTACGCTACTTGAGATGCTTGTTTGACCGTTGTCTTAAGTATGACAGGGCAGATTTACAGCTAGAAGGCTTTTGTGATGCAGACTATGCCGGGGACATAGACTCGAGAAGGAGCACGAGCGGCTATATCTTCATCTTGGGTGGTGGAGCGATAAGTTGGATCCAAGTTACATGATACTGTGACTTTGTCGACAACCGAAGCGGAGTACGTATCAGCAGTAGAGGCATCAAAGAAGTTGCTATGGTTGAAAGCTTTTCTTCTCAAGCTTGGGGTAAGCTTCGAGAAATATTTCATCCACTGCGACAGTCAGAGTGCCATTCACTTGTCAAAGAACGACGCATTGCATGCTCGGACCAAGCATGTTGACGTGAAGCATCATGCCATACGAAGATGGCAAAACAGGAACGAGTTCAAGCTTGTGAAGATTGATACGAGGTACAATCCAGCCGACATGCTGACCAAGTCAGTTTCGCTCGAAAAGGTGAGGCTGTGTGCAACCTCATATGCCTTAGTTTAGAACGTTGAGGGCCGTGCAAAAGATACAAGACATCCGGATGATGCAACCAAGAATAGTGTGAAGATATGATTCATACTCAATCAAATCTTTAAGTGAGAGAGATTGTCAGCTAGTAGTCGTCAAAATTAAATAATAAAAGGTGGCGGGTCCCATTTTTATTATTTCACCGAAAGCGGTGACCGAAAAGTTTGAAAATAAGATGACGGGTCCTACCACTAATAATATTTTATTAGTGCATAGTGTTTCCCAAACACTATAAATAGGACCAAAACTCTTCAGGAAAAATCATCCCAGAAACAACTCCTCTTATAGAAGAGTGAGAGAAAGAAAAAAATAGAGAGCTTTTTCTAATATCAAGGAGAGAGTTTGTGAGAATTTTTGGAGTATATCTTGATTAAGAGATGGTGTTCTCTTTGATCTAATTCTTTTGGAATATAAAAAAACTGGGCGTCGTCGTTACATCGTGGAGTAGCTCCGTAAGAGTGAATCATGTTATATCTGCGAGTACTGTAATTGAATTTGTGTCTTTATTCTATGATTCTAAAATCGTTTGGGTGTGTATTGCGTCTTAGTTCGAGGCGTTCTTGTTGACATATATCCTAATAGCGAAGATGCTCCTATTGTTGATCTATGAGTTTCATGCACCTTGGAAATCACAATTTAATTTTCTATGACAGAGATGAATTTGCATGTTTATGTAACGGAATTATTTCATATCTTATGGAAGCGAAGTTTTTTAGTTGATTAAATAAGCCATTCTGAATGAAAGAAGAGAACTGATTGATTCAATAAGCTCTTTCTCTGTTCTTAGCTTTCTATTAGTATTTATTATTTCCTTAAATAGACTTGGTTTGCATTTTTTGAGACTTTCACTGACTTTTAAAGTTTGGACTTCGGAGCTTGGAAGATGATTTTATCTAATTTGATGTTATCATATTTTTTAATGTTAAACTTTCTTTTATCATACTTTTTAGTTTTATACATGTCTTAACCTGCATATATAAATATCTTCTCTGTCACATGTATAAAAAAATATATGCATATTTATTGAAATAATTATTGTCACCAGGATGAATTGGAATTTGTATTTGGTATAATATGTACAACATTTGGATGAAAGGAACGATAACCATTAGATATGACTTATTTCTTCAAACTAAACATCTTTTGAACTGGATTAGTATTCCAACGGCTTTGTCAGATTTTCAAGTAAAAATTTGTTGGTTCACCCTGTTAAAACTCTTATAGATTGCACCGTTTCCACAGTGTAATCCTTTGGATCACAATTCATAACTTCGGCTGTGACACTAACTCAACCACAAGTCATTAGTCTCTTCACAATTTTCTTATCCAAGCATTGGGCCAATGTGTGTTGGTCAATCTTACGATTATGGTCAAAAGATTGCTACTGCACCAGCCACTCTGAGTTCCTCTATCCACTGGATAAATTAAGTCTAAGATTAGAATCCCTAACACTGGTCTGCCCTGATGTGCAAATTGAGAGATGCTCTTCAATCCTTTCTTCCTCTTCCCGCAAACTAGGGGTGGTAAACGAACAAACTGAATCGAATACTAAAATGTTCGTATTTGTGTTTGTTTAAATTATCGAATTCGAACTCGACCTCAAATATCCATGTATGGAGTTTCTCGAATTTGAACTCGAATACTCGGTATTTGATAACTATTAATGAATATTCACGAATATTTATCGAATGTCCAAAGTATATTCATTTTGCTAGATAATTTGATTTTTAAATAATATTTAAATTTTATAAATGGAAATTATTTCTTTATAGTTATGATATACATATATTTTAATTAGCGTTCTAAAAAGCGTCCTAGGCGTCCGCCTAATTTCGGGCGGAGCAGCCGATCTAGGCGGCCGCTCCGCCTAGGGCTAGATGGCCCGCCTAGGCGGGCCGCATAGCTTTTTGAACAAAAAAAAGAAAGAAAGAAAAAACCCGAACCTAAACCCGTTGCCGGAACCCGTTATTTAACCCTAACTCTCTCTCTCTCTCTCTCTGAAATCCCGATGTCCCTCTCCCACCGTCGACCCTTCTCCCTCGGTCCTTCAGTCTTGTCGGTCCCCTCTCGTGACAATTTGAAATCACGCCGTCCCTCTCCCACCGATCCTCTCCCATCGTTGGCCCCTCTCCCTTGGTCCTTCAGTCCCGTCGGTCCCCTCTCCCGTCGCCGCTGGTCCCTTCCCACCACTGCTATTGACCACTCTCTCGCCGCCGCCGCCGGTCCTTCTCCTGCCGGCTGTCATGTAAATTTTTTTAATTAGTTAACTTATAAACTGTTTTTTAAATTGGTAACTTATAAACTGATTTTTAATTAGTTAACTTATTTACTATTTTAGGTAAAATTTTCACTTATAAACTATTTTTAAATTTTAAATAGTTAACTTTGTTCAATTTAGTTTAGTTAATTAGTTTAATGAAGTTAATTTTAGTTTAATCTTGTTCAATTTTAGTTAATTTTAGATAATTGTAGTTAATTTTACTTTAATCTTGTTCAATTTTTCTAGTTCAAAATTTTTTGCAATTTTATATTAACTTAATACATGTTTTATGAATTATTATAATTAAATAAATTTAAAAATAGGCAAACGCCTAGGCGCCGCCTAGGTGTTAGGCCCTAGCTCGGACACCTAGTCTGCCTAGCGCCTCCTGTAACATTAATTTTAATCTAAATATTTTATTAGAAAATAGATTTTAGATTCTTTAGGTCTCTCAAAATTAGTATATAGAACTTAAATAGAAAATATAAGTAGGTTGAAAATATAACATCATATGAGTAGTAATACAAATTATAATCGATCAAATTTTAAACGAATATTTAATAAATAAACGAATTGAATATACATATGATTAAATGCTATTTATTAATGAACTTGAATTATAACTATTATTTATTTAGTGTTAAATAAACTATTGAATTGAATATGACCGAATAGTTACTTGAACGATTAACGAACTATTTGTTAATTATTTGGTTCATTTCACCCCTACACTAGACAAGCTTTTAGCAAATGCAGAAATGAGGTGAATTGTTTGCGTGCACATGAACTAATTGGTAAGAAAACGGCTGCGAAATTACATGGTTTTCTGGGGTAAAAATTCATCTTGCTGCATTTTCCATTAATAAGGTCCCCATTGTGTTAAAATAAAATTCACCAGTTCCTCCTCACATGAAATGAGATTTTCATTATTGTTTTTCTTTTATATGATATATGTTTGACCTTCATTACTCATTTCAAACTAATTACGTTGAGTTCATCAATTTAAATTTCAAAGAAATTAGTGTTCTTTTGTACAATAGTTTTATTCCTCATATCATCATAGAGCAATGCTAACATTATTACTTTCTCTTTATCTCAGACTGAAGCTGCGGCTATAAGGGCCTTAGCTCTTGATGGTGCTGATATGTAAGCAAATCTCCTGACCCAAAGCTACATCAACTTTCCTCTTCTAGCAAGTACTCACTTTTGATCCATCTGATTCCATTCCAGGGGTGGATTTTATTTAAAGATACAACCATATAAACCCCAACAACGCCCTCAAAAACCCCTAAATCCAGAATTCACTCCAAAAATTGTGGAAGGCTACAACAGAATCTATGCAGGAAACTTATCATGGGACATCACCGAGGATGACTTAAAGCAACTTTTCTCAGATTGCAAAGTTTCCAGCATAAGATTTGGCACAGACAAGGAGACAGGAGACTTCAAAGGGTATGCTCACGTGGACTTTGAGGACCATGTTTCCCTCACGATTGCATTGAAGCTTGATCAGACGGTTGTATGTGGTCGACCGGTGAAGATTAGCTGTGCAGTGCCGAAGAAAGGAGTGGAGTTGGATTTAGAGAAGAAGTCTGAAGATGTTTCAAATGTTGGAAGTTCGAAGAAGAAGAGGAGAACTTGTTATGTTTGTGGAGTTCCTGGCCATCTTTCTTCAGCTTGTCCGAAGAAGAAGAAGAGTGAAGATGTTGATGAAGTAGCAAAGAAAGGAGTGCAGATACATTTAGAAGAGAAATATGAAGATGTTTCGAATGTTGGAAGTTCAAAGAAGAAGAGGAGAACTTGTTATGTTTGTGGAGTTCCTGGTCATCTCTCTTCGGTTTGTCCGAAGAAAAAGAAGCCTGAAGATGTTGATGCTGCTGGTGATGAGAGTTGATTGTAGGTCTAATTGTTGGTATTTGTAACTTTATTGCGACTTATTTGATAGAGGCTCTTGTTACATTCATTTGTTGCGATGCAATTGCTTCAATCACAGAAATTTTGTAGGATTTCTCTCAAATTAACTAAAAGATTAGTCTGTATGTTCTTTGTTCACAACTTTTAAAGTTTGTTATGAGTGATTGATTAAATATATCTAGAACTTGTGTTGTGATAACTTTTGATGAAATCTCTTGCATGAAAGACCTTAAGACCTGTAGAATGTTTGCAGACAGTTGGATGATCTTGGAAAGATACTTAGTATTCTTATATTCACCCTATATAGTCATTTCTACTCTTTTCCTGACAAAAAAAACGTGAGCTCCTTCCTTGAAAATTTAGAGCTTGGCTTTCCATCAAGACTCCCCTCTGTTTTGAAATGAGAGAAAATCTCCAGAAGTTTGGAGAGTTTACCAAATTCCCTCCGTATTTTTGAAATTTTGCACACCACATATATGATTCACGTATCTTAGCGATCTTCCAAAAGTTCAAGAAATATACTTTGGATTCATTTTGTTAGCGATCTTCCAAAAGTTCAAGAAATATACTTTGGATTCATTTTGTTAGACTCTTATTAATGATACAGGGGTTAGTTTCCCACCTTTCAGCTTAAATTTTGTAGTTCATCTAATATTTGCTCGGAATTGAATCAGGACCGTGGAAGTCATATTGAACCTCCTAACTGGGCGGATCACCTGAGGTGGATTTGGCTCAAACTACTACTATTTCAATTGACCTTTCAAATAAATAACCGTTATTATTTTCCTTTATGAAAAATTGTTGGGGTGAGTGTGAGTCTCCGTACCAGACCCTTTTGAAATTTCTTTTACTCAGAGGGTCTATGTGCTAAAAAACAAATTCCCTTTCTGATGGGTAAAAATGTCCAAAAGAAAATTATGCAAACCCGTGTCCGAAATCTGGACCCGCACCTGATTAGGGTTTTAGAAAACCCAAATTATGCCACATTGGGTAAAGCAAACAGGCGTCTTTAGGGTTTTTTGGCGCAAATTTTCTTTAATTTGAGAGAGAAATCATAGAGAGATGGACGCATCGAAGCTTCTAAAGGAGAAGAAGTTCTGGTTCGCATCAGTCCTCGTCGTTTGGGCTGCAGCACTTCAGGTACTTTCCTCCCAAATCCCAACTAAAAAAAAAAAAAATTCAAAATTTCCCATCGATTTTGATTCATTCGCTGACGAATTTCTTGACTTGTTTCGATGTTAATTTAGGGCCACATGATGTGGATCAAGAAGCAAGACGCTTTCAAGCAAAAGTTTGGGGACCCCATCGACGCGAAAGAGGATCTCGGGGTCGAGAGGGAAGAGGGGAAGAAGAACAGTGAGTTGCTCGAAGACTGATTCGATCCCGAACCGCAATATCTTGAGGCCTGTAATTCTTATCCCTTTCTCTTTGGTTGTTTATAAAGTACAAATGGGAATAAAAATTTACATTCTGTAGAGATATATTATCTTGGTACTCAATTAAATTGTGGTTTGTGATGAAATACTAAATGGGTATTTACTAGATTTTATTTTCCTTGTTTGTTTATGTCCTCTTTGCAACGACGCGTCAGCTTTGAGATCGATTGAGTGAACGGATTAGGCAAATTGTAGAAATATTTTACAACCTAGCTATGTACAATGCGCATGAAATTGAAAATAGGATCCTCTTGTTCCTAATGAGGCTCTACACTTATTAGGCATTAGCAGATATAAGAATTTTTTGGTAAAAAGTATCTGGTATTGTTAAGACTTGCACATCTCTATATCTAGTTGCCCCTGTCATTTGGGGTTGTGAATTTTCTTTTTGCTGAAAACCCAGTGTAGTTCTATACGTTTTTCCCGATGGTACTTTTAAAGTATCACAAGGTGCGCAGGACTCCATGTTCATGCTCTCTTGGCGTACATGTATTTTTAAAGAACGTTCACAAATATGCATTAGTTCTTTCTGTCTTCTCTAATCTGTTATTCAAATAACTTGGATAACTACCTCCCTCTCTCTAAACAGGAGAGGGAATTTTTACCGTTTTGTTACTTATAATATCGAGTCATTACTTAACAATACCTTAACGTCACTAAGAAAACAAATAATAGAATGATTCAATTCCAGCATGCTGGTATATCAAGTATTTTACTTTTGATCACCCGCGTGATTACTTGGCCTTCGGACTCGAGAGCATGCCTAACTCTGATCCTTTTCTTACTCTACAATGGTTGCAAGGGATGTGCATGAGGTATCGATCACTATAGTGTGTGGAATTTCATCTTGGCATGTTTGGGATCAATCCGTGAAGTTAACTACTTGGTTCTTGGTAGCAACTTGGCAAAGTCAATGAGCTGTCATTTCTTTCTTGTGAAACCTCATTTTGGAAATCTTAGTACACTTTAAATGCTTTGATTCAAACATGTACTTAACTTATGATGCTACCATCACGCCCTATATACGGTATAGAATATTTATTACACCCTGTCCTCCATACAACAAGAACACGGCCTAGTTTTGGTCAGAAGATGCGGTATTGATTGATATATATTCAGTTTGATTCTTAACTGAATCAGTTTATGTGCATCAGATAGATGCAATTTTTTTTGTCACACCTCATCCTGTTTTCTCCATAACTAAATGTTGATGGCGTTTCTCTTGCTTTGTCTTGTAACTAATAGAACTTTATTTAGCTGTTTCGAGTTAGCTTGATTAACTGTGCCAGCGACAATAGCCTAGGTGCTGATTAAGAATCCTGCATAAATGTTGTCCTGCAAGATATATCTTAATTTTTGTAGCTTTATATGTACTAGCCAACTGCAAGGTGATAACTTGGAGGATGGTAAGGAACCGATGCTTAACTTGAAGAAACTGCATGAAAAATACTAAAATGTGCCATGTTCATATATAAAATATAGTAAATATATTTTCTGGACTAATAGATACATGTTATGTTGGATTAATGGGCCGTTGGGTCCTGTACTGTTGGATTCAACACAAGTAAGCCTAATATGTATTAATGTTTTAAAAAACTCCCCCTAGCCTACCTTGGCTCCCGTCTATGCCTAGGTGGTACCTAGGCCGCTTAGGCTCTGCCTAGCCTAGGTCTTGAGAGAGCCTAAGGGAGCGGAGACCGCTTACGCAAACTGTTCCATTAGGTAGTGGTCGTGATTTCATTTGTTGCTGCCTCTACATAATGCTCTGACCTCCTCCGAACTTCTCTAGCATCCTCCACCGACTACAAACACCTTCCCCAACTTCTTTAACCTTCACCATAACCTAAACAAAAAAGAAATCCTCCCAAGACTTGGCGCCTAGGCGGTAGCCTAGGCAGTGCCTAGCACTTTCAATATCTTTGATTGTAATGATAAAAAAAAGAGTCTAGGCCCCATCTAGACTCGCCTATTGCTTTTTGTAAACTTCTTCTGTATACCCAATAGGCAAAATGATGAAGCATCTAGGTTTCGCTCAAAATTCAGATACATCTTCCCCCTCTTTTTTTTTTAATGATTTAAAGAATCTTTTTCTTTGGATCAATCCCCTCTAATAAATTCAGACCCGAAAAGGATCTTTCTGATTCTCGAAGAATGAGGGGCAAAGGGATTGATCGAGAAAGATCTCTTGTTCTTATTAGATTAGAAGATCGTAATTTGATCCGCATATGTTTGGTAAAAAGAATAATCTTCTCCTTTGATCATAAATGGAAAGTGTTCAATTGGAACATGAAAACGTGAATGAATTGGTCTTAGTTACTCTTCGGGGAAGGGTGGAAGAAGGGAAAAGATTCTCGAACGAAGAAAAGGATCCAATTACTTCGAAAGAATTGAACGATGAGCCGTATGAGGTGAAAATCTCATGTACGGTTCTGTAGAGTGACAGTAAGGGTGACTTATCTTTGCAAGATACTTAGGCCACCGCATAATTTCACAACTCTAATGCTTTCCTTTTATGAAGAATTGCTCTCGAGTGTGCATGCGCTCTACATTTCTTCTAGGCCAATTTTTATTTGACAAGATCTCAGCAATCTTTTCTGAGCATGTTTGCTTTTATTATGACAATCTTCATTAGATCTCATTGATTATTTAGGTACTCTAAATTCTTCCTCCCCATTTGTGTCTAAATGAAAATTTACCTATAAATCTCCTCCAAATTTTTCCTCAAACCAGTGAGCAAACTTTTTATGTAGATGAGATGGGATTGAACTCTGAGCCTTATACCTCAAAAATTATATAGATTTTAGAATCATCTAATTGTATGGTTGAAGGCTCAAGTTTATTCCCATCTTATTCATTTGAAAAGGAAAATGAGAGATGAACCGCGGACTTTTGTTCTTGAAAGAGCATGGAGCCAACATGGCAGGCTGGTAGGTCATTATTTCTCCTTATTTTGCGTTGACATGTTAATCTTGTTTCAATCCATGATAACAATAGGAAACAAAGAAATTCTATTCTCGAGTTTTTACTTGATTCTCTTTTGAATGATATAAGTTGTTTTTGTTGATTCTCTTTTACCATTAAAATGGCAGCGAGGAAAAAAATAATAACAATCTAGTGAGATCATTTTTTAAACTTATTTAAGGTGATATCATGCTATTGTATTATTCTCCGTTTTATGTCTTTCCAAGTCGCAAACAGGGAACAAGGCCATAGTGGAAGTAGCCATCTATTCTTGATCCGAAACAGGGAAAAGCTAAAGTTAGTTAGATACGTAACACGTATTTAAGAAAAATTTAATCTCAATTTAAATTAGTACTGACCTCATACTTGCTTCTTTTAGTTAATCAGATACAATATTGTCACTACTAGAGTAATATATGATCTCATCTAATACGGAGAATCGATGTACATGGAGCGTTTACTTTATTTTTCCTCTTTTTATTTATTTGTTTATTTATTTGTTATTATCTCTAAACTCCGAAGTTTCCTAGCAATTCATGTCACCTTTTACATTCAAATATGCATGCTAATTTACACTTGTTGACATTTTTAGGCATGTAACGCTTTAGCAATCATATATTTAAGCTAGATTTAAGTATTATGTTTTTTTTTAATATATATTGGCGGTTCTTAACTTTGTCAGGTTTGTGACATGATTTTCTATCATGCTATCTAGAGAATTTTTGGTTATCCAGAAAATAGAGAACCAGAGTGAAAAAAAGTATTGATTATTCTATAATTGCCAATTACAATAAAAGGTGGTATTCATATGTCATTCTCTTTATTAGGTTCATTTAGTATATAATTAATATGCTAAGATTACACTTCCATAAAGAAAAACTACGCCTGATTCATGAACATGTCTGATGGCGATTAAATGAAAAACGATATTGCTCTCCATGAAATTTGCTCAAAAGATATTTTTCTAGTATTTTTTTAGAGATAATAAAGTGTCAAATGAACTACTAAAATCATTTCTATTTGTGTAATTATATATGTAAATGCGACTCCTGAGTACCTAAAGGGGAGTGGCCTTTTCAGTGTTACTGAAAAATGTTTGTCTTTTTATTTTTTAATTTTAAAAAAAAAATATTTAACAAGAGCTATCAATGTCAAGGGAAACTAGACGCAGCAAACGGCAAGTGGATCAATTAAAAAAACTGTGAACATCTCTACATATCATCAAGTATTAAATGAGGTTGTTTTATTTAATTGAATTATTTATACGCAGCCATAAGTCCAAGTTTTATCATAAACATTTCAGATGCCAACATATGATATGGTGCTAAAACGCGCTGGCTAAATCGATTAAAGGGTGTAGTTAGCTTCTTTCCATTTGTTAATCCATCTGACTTTTGAGTTCAAAGAGTAATTAAAGCCCAAACAATTGGGAGTTAAGTATCCAATGAACAGCAAGGGTAGCTCTTGAAGTCAAAACTTAGGAATGTTTCTCTGATTCAAGGGATCTAGATTGTCACCAGAAGGAAACCGAAACAAAATTCAAAGTATCTACAGGTAAGCAATGACTAAACAACTGCACGTCATAATGATAATGTTGTTATAAACTAAGAATATGAGAGTTAGGATATCTAAATATCTTATAGTCAATGGAGGATTCGTACGTTTAAGGCTAAGCCCCTGTATATTTTCCCAAAAGAGAGATTTACACGTTCAGATGTGTATACGGACGTATGTTTCGTTGAGGAGCAAAGCAATGTAGTTCAGGGTCAAGCAAAAACATCTGTCGACAAATGTGAACATCTTTTGCTTCTTCCCAATGTTATGGATAATTTTACCGGCATGCATAAGTAGAAAATAAAAAAAATTTTAATGTTTCAAAAAAGAAAGAAAAAAGTAGATTTGCGCGGGGAGGAGGGGATAAAATAAAAGTTTTTTTTAACCAAAAAAAAAATAAAGTTTAGAATGAACAATATGGTTAAAAAAATTTAATATCTTATAAGGGATAGTATGCTCATTTTAAATCATTTGTTCCTTTATATTTAAATTATATTAGTTTAGACAGTTAATTAGTGAGAAAAGTTGAGCGGGGATAAATAATATTTTGAAAGTTAAGGGGGATTATTTACAATAACTCCATAATTGAGGGGGGTTTTCTACAGTCAAAATAGTTGAGAGTTAGGGGTTTTCTGAGATAAACCACATAGTTGAGTTGGGTAGGGAGGGGGGGTGGGGGGGTTGGCTTTGCAAAATTAACCCCAAAATATAGCAACACCGAAGAAAATTAAAACAAATTAAGAAGAAGAAGAAGAAGAATGCTAAAATAAAAAAGACCCGAAAGAAAAAAAAAAATTGTACATTGACCACTAACATGTGCCCACCAAATTGGGTATGCCAAATTTTAATGCCTGACAAAATATAGCTAGTCTAATTAATCAACTATAACTCCAACTACCATTTCTCCACTGCAACTACAACAAGTTTAATTAGCACTTAACCGCGTCGTACTCTTAAAATTCTCCTACTACTAAAAGTCCACTTTGAATGGTAATAAATAAACGCCCTTGCACTGACTCAACCGCTTCTATCAATTCAAACTAATTAACACACAAGCTTCAATTTTCAATAGGTAATAGATGCTTCCAGTTCTAGAGAACCGCTAATATTTTCAAATCAAAGAAAACGTGGCCCTCACCAACTTGTTATGTACGCGTGCTTCCTCTCATCACCAGATAAACCCTTACCCTTTCATCTCAACCAAACACCATCACCCCCAAGCCTATAAATGCGTTCCAAGATCGTACCGAAGTTTTACTCAGAATCGATCAGCATCAGAGTAACCTACAATATGAAGAGACAGAGATCATACGCAGGCGAGCAGGTGGCGATAGAGAGCTTCAACATCGCCAACGTGCTGATGCTCCTCTCTAGAGGCAGCGGCGGAGGCGGAGGAGAGGTTGATAACAGAGTTTTTGAGTGCAAGACTTGCAACCGGCAGTTTAATTCGTTTCAAGCTCTTGGTGGGCACAGAGCTAGTCACAAGAAACCTAGGCCAAACGATGAGGGTCTAGACCGGACCCAAAGCGCACAAGCGGCTAAGCGTAGAGTGCATGAGTGCTCGATCTGTGGGCTCGAGTTTGCGATTGGTCAAGCTCTTGGTGGGCATATGAGGAGGCATAGAGGGGTTAATGAAGGATTTGGGCATGGGTTAGTGGAGAAGATCAAGGATAATGATGGCGGGAAGAGAGTAGTTGTTTTGGATTTAAATTTGCCACCTTTGGATGAGGAGACGGAGTGTAGGAAATTAGGGTTAGGGCTTGGGTTTTGGAGTGGAGTTTGTGGGTGAGATTGTAGATTCATGGTGGATTGTTTCATTGGTGTAACTCTTTTTCCCTCCCATTTCCTCTTTTTATTGTTGGTATATTTTGTACAAATATAAAATGGCCTGTTATTAATAAAACTAACTTTGTTTTGCTTTATTGTCTTTTTTTTTGTCAATGAAAAAAAGCTTTATTTCATTTCCCAATATGTACATTTGTAATGAACATCAAATATTAGTTACAAAACTGATGACCACACTGATACAAACTAAATTCTATTTCATATCATCTCTAGTGACTCTCTGATATGAATATGAATATCCTCATTGTTCAAAATCCTTGAGAATATCAGCAACTTTACTGCCTTAAACAACAATTCAGATGACCGAAACTTATTTTGAAATATTCTCATGTTTCTCTCTTGCCAAATCATGTAGATTGTAAAAGAGAGAGAGTCATCCTCTTCAATTGTTGCTTGAATCCTCTTCTTTTGAGATTAAGAGAGTACCAACTAATAACTATGTTCCAGTTGCAAGACCTCCATGAAAACCCCAACCAGTTCATCACCCTATTCCAAACATCAGCTGAAAACCGACATTCGAAGAATAAGTGATTACAGGTTTCTAGTTGCAGATTTGGACACAAGACACATTTGTTTTGATTCAATATCCCCATGCGGCAGAGTTTGTCCTGTGTTAACAACCTGGAAAGACAAACTAACCAAAGAACAACTGAATGTTTTGGATAGTGAAGTCCTCCCCAAACTGTGTCAGACCAGGAAGCCAAAGTCAATTGTACGGTAATAGAATTGTAAACTGCAGATAGTTATATTTGTCCACCTGTGCAGCATGCACCAACAACGCTCTGAAAATTTGCAACATTTCCAAATTTAGCTATCATCAAATCCTTGCTTTATTGTCTTTGTTCTTACAATGTGACAATATTGCCTTTTGGGGTAAATAGGATTTGTCCTAGTGGAGTCACCATATAACTTATCATGGTTGTATTTGGAATATGTATTGGCAATTTCACAATACTATCCTTTTTAGTGGTGTTATAACCTAATCGATCTCAATGGTGTCCTAAGCAGTGAATACACGTAAAAATAATGAAAAGATATATGAAGTAGGGAATCCAGTAGTGTCTTGTAACCCCACTGGACATTGTGTGGCTCTGTCGTTACTTTTCATAACTTTTTTTTTGGTAAATGAAAAATGCTTTTATTCATTCACCAAAATATGGAAATTATGTACATCACTACCTCAATATTGAGAAAACCAAGCTTCTAAAAGAAAGCTATCAAAATTACGAAGATATTATCCAATCCCTATGTTCAACAGGGATGGAACTATTCAAGCATATAGTTAATATAATTGCTTCTCATAACTTGGATATGGATAATGTTGATTTTCTATGAATTGCATATATAAGGTGATAATAATCTTAATATGTGCCCTGTAACCATGTGTAAGGCGTCTCATAGGTTTGCTATAAAAAGCATAGATGGGAGGATATAGATCATCGTACATTCTCTTCCATTCTCAACTATTTTAATCATAGATATATAATTCGATGATTATGAAATTCTTACGAAGACGAGGGGAAAAACTATTCAAAGTCTAATTTCCGATATGTAATCAAGTAATACTGTATTTCATAATTTTTAGAAATGGTTTCATTAATTGTTGGTATTAATCAATTAATCTATTACTGTTTTATTGATAAAAATAATATGAAACAATATATGATTTTTTAATCAAGAACGGACTAAAATTGAAGATAAAACAACTTTTTCTTTGAGAGCGAGATTTCACTATTTCAAGCTAGTAATATAATAATATTCCTATACAATGATGAATACAAATAAAATATTATATCTGCATCCATTGAATTTACGTCGTAAAGCCTACCTGAAAACTCTCCGTTAATTAATGCCAATACGTACATGCCTCCTTCATTTGCATGATTTTATAGAATCTATTTCTTTCAATTTCTTTCCTTATACACTCCAGTCCGATGCATGAATCGTATCTTTCAAATAATACACTCGCTGTTAAATTTTAGAGGGCGAACTTAATTTCCAACATTTTGACAGTCTAGATCAATTTAACAATCACACATTCACGTAACATTTCTCCTTATACTAATTATTTTTTCCTGTATAAAGATTCATAAATCATTCTCAAACATGAACTATTTTCTCCATACACCTTTTCATTCAACAAATTCTTTAGAATCTTCCATAATTGTTATTTATTCGTTTATTCGAAATCTCCAGCAAATCTAGCAAATTATGGACTCTGATGACATGCTTCCTCCTGAAGTTTTTTGTTTGAAGATGTTGCTACTATAAATTTCAGCCATTTCTTTAGCTAATTCATACTAATTGGTTATTTAGCCCTATAGCTTAGTGATAAGAGAGTAGTCTGTTTTTTATTTGAATGAGATGCGATCGGACTCTAAGCCTTATGCATTAAAATACATTATATATATATATATATATATATATACACACCAAATACATAAGGCTTAGATTTCCTCCCATCTTAACCAATTAGAATGGTTTGAGGGAAGAAAGTTACATTTCTATGGTGTATATATTGAGGATAGGATATGTATTTACGAACTTTTTCTTTGGATGAGATGGGATTGGATTCTGAGCTTTATGCCTTTTATAAATTGTGTGTAAAAATTAATGAAACATATAATATTATAGAGCTAAAGGCTCAAATCCACTCCCATTTCATCCATCTAAAATTGAGCAACACGGTAATTCCCTTTGAACTGAATGCGTTGCAAGATTTGAGGTACGTTCCAACTTTTATGTTTCTTGAATAATATAACTATTAGATAACTTTCAAACTATAGTATTCGACCTTTCTTTGTTACATTTTTTCTCTCTCTTTATTTCACTTGAAAGATGTTCATTATTTAAAATTTTTTTTTTCTTCAAGCCTTCCAAAAAATTTCATGCTCTCTCTTTCCTAATTTATTTGGAGACTTCCTCATCTATATATAACTGCAAAAAACTATTCTTCTAAACTAATGATTCTTTTTTTCTTAATCCACTCTTTCTTAAAAATTTCTATTAATCACACTTTTTAAAAAGTTTATGTTTTATGTGAATAAAATTCTTAATTGGATTATAAAAGCTACAATGTTCAATTGGATTTATCTTTTGCTAAGAGGAACACCTTTTACACCAAGTGATTAACCCAACAATCCGCTCATATTAACTCATTTTCATGACTACGTTTATTGAACTTATGACTATTTAATTTGTCACAGAATAAAAGAAAGTTTAATTAATTTGTTGCATTCTCTTCAAGTTGCTCTTTTAGTAGAGCAAGCAACTTGTGTGGACGATGGGCATACTTTGATGCGAATATGCTCCAATTTCTCTACCTATAAGAAAACTTTGTAACTTCAAGGAAACTCCTAAATTACAAAGTCTCTCAAACATCTCTATAAGCCTTTACGTACTTAAGTTTTTATTAGTGCACACATATGTTCCACTAGAACGTAGCCAACTCAAAACAAACTCATAAATACATGCAACACAGAGTCTCATGAGCTCATTAATCATGAAGAGACTAATTGGGTTTGATTGGAGATAGGGAGCATCAAAATGGACAATGCCTTGTTGCTCCTCTCTCAAGCCAAAGAGATTAATTAATGAGAGATCGAGTGTTTGGGTGCAAAACTTGCTACCGCGGCAATTTCCTTCATTTCAAGCTCTTGGTGGGCATATATAGGGCTAGCCACAAGAAACGTAGGCTAAGTGCTCAGTTGTGGACTCAAGTTTGCAATAGGGCTAGCCCTTGCACATTAGGAGGCACAGAGGGGCATATGAAGGTTTGAGAATGGAATATCAGTGGAAAAGATTAAGGCTAATGATAATGAGAAGAGGGTGGTGATGTTGGATTTAAACTTGCCACCATTGGATGACTTAGATAGAAACTAATTGATTTTAGGATCTTCGGATGATTTTTCCTTGGCAAAAGAAGAAGGAATCCTAAGAGGTAGCCCATGATCAATGATTCTATGTGACACTTGCCGCTAGGATTTTGTCTTGAGAGTCCTCGAATATTGTGATCCAATTAGATGGTAAGTAGAGAGCATTGTATGACTCTATAAAATTATAGATGCATTAATGTAAACCTGAACTAACGTAAAATTATATTAAAATATGTGTTTTAATCCTGCTTTTTGGTGATATATATAAACAATTTATATGTACTAGTATTTGTAAGCTTTCTCCTATTGCATGTGTGCCTTAATTTTATCTACAATAAATAGGACGAAAATCCTTATTAAAAAAAAAAGAGGTAACTCGTTTCTGTGTGAAAAATAAATTTTAAGTATTTAGTGAAAAATATTTGATTTGTGGTAAGATCGATGGTTAAAAACTTTGCTATTATTTACCCATTATCTATGAATATAGTCGAACATTGATCCCACTATCAATACTCGTGTCATCATAGCTCATATTTTACGGCACGGATCACGGCGTAAAAGAAGTTTATAATATGATATCATGGTTGATAATGGGTGGCGGATTATATATATATAGTTGAGTCCATTGCATGATTAATTCATATCCTCCCACCTCTGTTGGTTTGGTTGACTTGAAGAGTTCTACACCCACCTTGTTGGTGACTAATTAAAGCCATACCGTCCTTGATTACGTCATTTAGATAAATTATAGAAGTAAATAAATAGCATAAAAGCCATTAATGTCATATACATGGATAAATCCCAATAGCATATAGATGGCGAGTAGTCTAAATATGATTAAATCTCATGTTGTATATATCATGGCGGTAATTAGAGTTGTTTGTTTAAGTTGGCATGATGTTATATTAGGGTTATAGGATTAGTTGAGACCATGCCATGGTCAATAACGAACCCTCTCACAATTTATGTTGACCATATATCTATCTACTATTTCCCCATGTCTGTTGATTTGGTTGACCAGAAAGAGCTCTACACCAATCTCACTATAGCAATTTGCCGCCCATAATCATTAATCATTTGAAGCAAAATATATTAGAAAACATCTAGAAAAATTCTTGAAGTCAAAACTCAAGCAAGATGCTCAATTATAACAATCTTTTTTTTCAGTAACCTAATTAACCCGGATTCGAACTCAAGAGTGCCGTTGGAGCCATATTGAAATCCCCAACCATCTTTTTTGTTTCCTGTTAATATTGTACTTCTCTCTTATTTTTTACTAATTCTTTATATGTTCTCTGTCATTTTCTCTAATTAAAAATTTTATGAATATTCTCAATTACTCAAAAATACGTGCTAGAATATTAAATTAATTACTCTTAACCCTCGCAACTTTTTAATATAATACTAGAACAATCCAAGTTGTGGTGTCTTTAATGTATATTAAATGAAATCTGAAGAGGTTAATTCAATATGAAAGAGATTATGGATAACAACTTTATATATATTATAGAAAATCAGTGAGAGTGAGAAAAGTTCGAAGGACAAGAAAACTGTCCTTCACCTCACTAAACACATGAGAACAATTTGGACATTTCACATAAAGTTTTAAATTGTAATTTCAAAGAGGATACTTTTCATTCTTTTCCTTTCCCTTTCTTTTTCTCCAATATTCTAAAGCATGGCATGATATAGAATTAAAGCTCACAAATTTTGTTTTTTAATATCCATCACATATACAGTGTGTTATAGGAGATATAACTATAGAATGATAAAGCTTATTTCCAAGAAGAAGTTACTAGATATAAGTAAAAACAATACAAACATATATTGGAATTTGACCATATTTCAATGCAAGTGTTATCCAAAATATATCTATATACTTAGGGGCTGTTTGGTTCGCTATTTAACCTGTGGAAAACTTTTACATCGCCCTCCACGTCAGTTTTTTTGGTGGCCACGTTGGTTTTTTTTATTTCCTTCGATTTTCTTTCTCAGCTTTGTTTCGCTAGGGCTAAAGAGGGAAAACGAGATAAAAATCGCTGCCACCTAGGTTTTTTTTCTCTCCCCCAATTCCTTGCCTAACCGAGTAAAATCAGCGGAAACCCTGGTCATGTCGGATTTTGGTCTTTCTCGTAGATTTCTTCGTTGAGCTATTGTTACTGTTGGCCTTCTTGTTTTGATGATGTTTAACAAACAATTTACATCTAATATTGTTTGTCTAGTATTTGTGTCTTATATTTATTCTAGGCAAACAATATGTTGGAGGATGGATGGAATAGCGCTTCAACGACAATATCAAACGGAGGTTGGCGGAATTGTGGAGTGAAGCAACGTACAATTCAAGTTAAAGATCAAGTTCAAGCTTCATTCGCATAGTGTACCAAGTCAAGCTTATTGAAGATCAAGATCGGCTTTGGTAACTTAGTTTAGATTTTATATTATGTGTGTTAAGTACCTTAAGCTCAATATCATATACACACACATTTTATTGGTTTTCTTGTATATATATGTAGTCATATATATATACAACACAAGTATTGGTTTTTATGTTTATAAATATGAAATCACATATTTCATATTTATTATTGTGATTTGGTTTAACTACTTAGATATGAAACAAATATATTTTTATATACATACTCATATGTTTTATTTTCTATTGTATTTGTAAAAATATCGTATTCTTAGTTTTTAGACTTAACAATAATCATATACATATTTTATTAAGTCTACATAATCATTGTGTAAAGTTTTAAAACATGGTTTAGCCAAAATGTCAAAATTTATATGTTTACATTTTTATGTTTTGGCCTATTTTGTAAAATGATGATATTTCTCATTTGGGAAGTTCTTTTTAGAAACCAGTCATTATAGCATATTTATTATCATGTCTACAATCATTCCCCAAAGTTTTATAATTTTCTAAATTTATTTGATATTTTTAAACACTGTTTTAAAATCAGCAAACTGTTTTCCAAAATCTGTATTTCATGTATCAGTTCACGGTCGACCGCGCCTGAGTTTTTTCCTTCGTGGGCAGCAAAAACTTCCACGGTCGACCGTCGCGGTCGACCGTCAGCTCAAATTTTCCCACGGTCGACCGCCCAAGTCCCTGGATGTTTTCTCAGTTTCTCTGCTAGCTCACGGTCGACCGCATGATTTTCACGGTCGACCGCCATTCAGCCCAACGGCTATTTTGTACAGGAATCGTATTCCTGATTTTTTAGGATTTTTGTTGTTTTGTTTGGAGTTTTGGCTGTTGATTTTTCTTCCTATATAAACCCCTCAACCCCTCTTCTATCAAACACCCCAAGAAATATTTTAACAAAGTTTTAAACAAGTTTAAGAGGGTTTTACTATTTGTTTTAAGTTTGGGTTTTTGCTTGCAAAGGAGGAAGCTTCACTGCAGATTGAGGAATTCATTCTCAATCTTCTTCATCATCTCTTTGTGTTTATAGAGAAGTTTTCTAACTCTTTTCTCTAGCAATTTTATTATTAATTTTCATATTCTTATTATTGCTAGTTTGCTATTTGAGTTAGATTTGATTTCACTCATTGTTTACACACACCCACGTTGAGCTTATTGTATTTTCATACATAGTATAGTTGGGTTGGTGAGAGTTGTAACATTGAGTGTGAGCTTTCATTGTGTTCTCATCCATATTAGAGAACAATCATTTGTCATATTGTACTTATTGTGAGATACACTTTCTAATACACTTGTACACCGAGAGGAGTGTGTAGTGAGAGTCGGGGATCGTCCCAAGAGGAGTGGTGTCGGTTGACGAACCTAGGAAGAGGTTGTAACCGAGCACTTGAGAGAGACACGTCTAGGTCCAACACTTGAGAGGGTGTAGAGGGTGATTGCATAGTGTTTGTTGTGTGAGAGTTTTCGGTGAACTTATAAACAGAGTGTGTAGAAGTTCCGGCTTTCAAACCTGATTGTGTTAGTGGATTTCTCCCCGGGAGTGGGGAGCGGAGACGTAGGACGGAAGGTCCGAACTCCGTGGTCATTTGATTGTGTTTGAGTGTGCCTTGGAGTTCATTTATATTTATGTTCATATCTTATATCACCATTGTGCATTGCTCAGTTTTATATCATCCACTATCTTGTTTAGATTATTTACCCTTGTGTTATTTATATATCCTTGCATATATATTTCATCATATAGGATATATCTCTTTATTCATATTGCTTATTCTTGCTTATAACTCTTGCAAGAATATATTTGTTAATTATTTTAATTGGCACTAAATCGGATTAGGTTAGCATAAGACCCTGATCACCCCCCCTCTAGGGTCCAACAGTTACCTCATTGCTCTCCTCCCGCCATAAACTCTCGCGACCTTCTTTATGGATGTATTCGAAGAAATTGGGGGAGGGGCGTTCGATCTTTGCCCACGCTATTTAGATTTGATTATTGCCGACACTGTTGCTTCCAAAATCAAGGTAAAAATTGATTTTTTTTAATTTTTGGATTATTAGTTTAATTTAGATCAATTTTCTAAGAAATTAGGGGAGGGGTGTCTGAACTTTCCCGATGCTATTCAGATCTGAGCTTTGTATTTGATTAATTTTTTGAGATTTTAGAGTAACAAAAATATTTTAGCAGATCTGAACTTTTAATTTGATTAATAGTATAAAGAAATTTTGTAGTTTTAGCAGATTTTGAGAAAAAAATAGGTTTTGCTAATTGCCAATTTTGTGTAAAATGTTTGTAGTTCTTATTTTTTTTTTGTGAAATTCACCTTTTGTGACTGAGAAATTTGCTAAATTTACTGCTTATTGGTTAAAGCATTACTTTGAAAGAAGTAATGCTTATTGTTGTTTTTTTAAATTATGAGTAATGGTTCGCTTTGATTATTTATAACTGAATTTTACTCAAGTAATGGCCTAAAATAGCGAACCAATAATGGTTACCAAACAGCCCCTAAACTTAGAATTAGTTTTGTCCCAATAATGGTTACCAGTTTAATGTTTGTTTACTCCATAAATTGGCCCTGCAATCAGTAAACTTTGACAGAAGATGTAGTGTGTAGTTAAAACCTTATTAAAATAGGGGAAGCACACAAGTTTATACTAATGCTCGTGGTTGTACTTAATTATGCAGGTTTCTCTTCACTAGCATAAAAACTATTTTTCTTACCTTACCCTTCTCATTATGATCATTGGTGTTAGAGCTAAATGGCGACCAAGAATTTGGACTAAATTATAATGTTTCTCTAAACATAACTATTGTACACGCAGATAGTTCTTACTTCTTAGAATGTTATATCAATAAAGAACATGAAACTGGAAGTATAAGTAGGTGCATGTTTTCCATATGCAAAAGAAGAAGCTTAGTTAAAATGGTTTCATGGGAAGCATTCTAGAAGTTTGGTTTTAGGGGTGAATGTGTAGGTAATGCAACTTAATTTCAAAGATTGAAATGTCTAACTATGATTATTTTTTTTTGTGGTTGTCGAACATTATGACGATGGAACATATTATTGTTATATGGTAGTAAGTAGTTATTTGCTTCCATTTTATAATATTTTATTTCATAGTGTGAATATTGTGGTGTACTAACCTTTAAATTAATCTTGTGCCTGCAGAATATTTATAAGTCACCATACAATTTCCTAAGATACAAGCAACCTATAATGTGCACATATTGTACTGGATGGCTACTGCTCTGGGTATTTTGTGTAGTAAGTTTTCATGAAACGAATTTACATTGTTGGCTTTATTCTTTTAGGCTATGATGATTGTCAAAATTTCTAAGATTAGCAACCAAATGCAATATCTTTTTAAAATTGCACTGGATAGCTAACAATGATGATATTGACCAAGTTCTGAGCCTATTGCTCTGACTATTTTTGAGTAGTAAGTTTTTATGAAACGAGCCTACATTTGTGACTATTTACTTTATTAGGCTATGATGATTGTCAAAATTTCTGAGATTAGAAACCTGCAATATCAATTCATATTTGATGTAGAACACACAACAGACACGCTTATGTCAAAGTGGGACAGTCGCAAGCCCAAATACGGGCCTGGTCGAAGAAAATAACTAGTTTCGAAGAAACAGTCGTAACTTTCAAACCGTACGTCAGAATTAGACGAATTATATATAAAAATCGACTATCTCGACGAGACGGAGCCATCTAAATTGACCCCTTGGGTTAGGTTTGTGTTTTCTGTTTCGCCAAATTTTTTATGGTTTGAGAGATATTTGCATTTTTATCCGTTTTTTACTATTTTTAGTAATATTTTAAGAGTCTGTTTTGTTTAGGAAATAAATCCGATTTGATCTCAGATTTAACCGGTGGACTTTCCTAGTAATAAGGAGTCTTTTAGGAGTTTTAATATTTTAGGAATTCTTTTACTATTTTTGGTAGAGTATGAGTCATTATAGGAGTCTTGTTTCTTTTTTCTATTTAAGAAGAGTCTTGTAAGCCCTAGAGACATAACTTTTGATTAATAAAATTTTGTTTTTCCTCAATATTTCTTCGTGGATTCGAAGCTCTTCGTGGATTCAAAGATTTTCCTTGGTGGATTCTGAGGCTACTACTTCCACGCTGCGTCAATTGGGAGCATTGTTCCTCCGATCTGATGGCAGGTGACGAAGCCTCTATTCCTCGAACTAAGTTCGACGTGCTGAGATCCAACGTAGAGTAACTGAAGACCAATGGTGATCAGATGAGGGCTGCCATAGAATAACTTACGATGGCAGTGGAGCGTCTGAACACCGATGGGAGTTCACAATCGCATTGATGGTCGCTAACGACGTGATCTGACTCCAAATGAAGAATCTGACAGCGAGGAAGATCCCTATGCACCCCCACGCCATGGTGTTTATCGCAGAGACTGACGATGAAGGGATAATTATGACACTGGAGGTTTCAAGATGAAGATGGATCTACCATCTTTCAACGGGCAACTTCATATTGAAGAGTTCCTCGACTGGATTGCAGAAGTAGAGTGATTTTTTGAGTATATGGAGATTCCAGAAGAACGGAAGGTAAAATTAGTGGCTTACCAACTCAAAGGCGGAGCTTCAGCTTGGTGGAATCTATTTGTCTGAATCGATCTCGTCAAGGAAAACCGAAGGTCGATAGGTGGGAAAAGATGAAGAAGCTATTGAGAGCCTGTTTCTTGCCAAGCGATTATGAACAAGTTTTATTCGGGCAGTACCAGAATTATAAGCAGGGTGGAAGAATCGTGGACGAGTACACACAGGAATTCTATTGACTATCATCCTGTAACAACTTACACTAGAACGAGGCCCAACAGATGTCTCGATATACAGGGAGGTTGAAGTTGGCGATTCAGGATCGTGTATCTCTACAGTAGACCTATTGTTCGCGTTAAAAGTTGATGTATTCATTACGGTATTTATTACAACTTCGGTCGTTACAATGAAAATAAAAAAAGATAGTCTTTTTATAAGACTCTTAACACAATGAAAGAGATAAAAGATTACAACTCTCGTCAAAATAAACGTAAGGAGATCGTTTATCGGTCTTCTGCTTGTGCGGGATCTTTGCCTATGTCGGGGTTTATCTGTGGATCGCCTTAGATCTGATCCGATTGATGGAAAGTTGGGTAGAGCTTCACCTTCATCGAGGGAGTATTTGATTGAAGTACTGAAACCGACCAAGCGAAATCAGTAGCTCTTCTCGAGATTAAAACGAAGCCTAATCTCAAGGAACAGGCGTACGAGTTTCAGATCCTTCGAATAGATCCTTCTTTATGCTGGAGTTCGTCGGGATCTCACAAACCCTCGCTAAAATTCGTGACTCTTGGTTCTGGAGTTCGACAACACCTCCTCGTCTTGATAATAAATCGCCCCCGCTGAAAGGAAGCCCTAGGCTTGTATTTATAGGGCTCCAGATGCGGGTATGTGGATGAGAATGAGTGATTTGATCTTATCTTCAGTCAATAACGGCCTAACCACATTTGTAGATGATATCAAGTCAGTTAGGAACCCCTGGAATAGATAAATCCCTAGAAAACTATACAAAACCGTTGAAAAACGTATTTGTGGGTCACCACGGTCTGACCCGCGTGGGCGCGGGTCGGACGCGACTGACCCGTGCGGTCGTGGGTCGGCACGGTTCGACTCGCGCGGGTGCGGGTAGTTCGGCTCTTTTGCTGAACTGTTTGGTGTTTTTTGACTTTTCCGGGACTTGTATTTTCTATCGTTTTGTGTGTTTGACCATCTTGTTTACTTGTACTATTTTCTAACTTGCTTCATACGCTCGTTAGCTTCTTTACGGCACTTAGAACTGATCGATAAGCACAAGTTGACTGACGAGTGCATTCGGTCGCTTGGAGTTGATCGACGCGCGCGTGTTGATTGACGCATGTGAACTGATTGATGCGCACGAGCTGATTGACGCGTGTGAGTTGACTTACATGCGCGCGTTGACTGACTCGTGCGAACTGATTGACGCGCACGTATTGACTGACGTGCGTGAACTGGTTGACATGAACCTTCTCGATTCGTCCACTCTTCATTTCGAGCTGCGTGCGAGACCTTGTAGGCAATTTTAGATGCCTACAGATACCCCCTCCAAAATGTTTCAGCCTCATTCTTTTATGGATGAGTCTAAAATGCTTTAGATGTTATAGACCCCCACCTTCAATCGGTGTCAAAAGACCTATAATTGGCTTCAGTTCTTGACTTCTCCACTCTTCAGTCTATTCGGTATTTTGTCGAATAGTTAAAATTTTTCCGGTGTTGCATTTATTCGGTATTTTGGCTCGTGTCATTGAGTTGACTTTGAACTAATTAGCTGCATCACAACACCTTGATCAGCGTTGACCTTGGGCTACGCGTTGACCGGCGTTGACCTTAGGGTTTTGTATCAATCGGCGTTAACATAGTTTATACTCATACGTTTGCTAGAGTCTACAGAGTTTAAGCTCTTAAGGTGTTGGAGCGTGACAGTCCTAATATTGGGCTACATGATCAACTATTAAAGCCGATTCATCTGCATGTGTGGATCTTATCCCGAATTTGTTGGATGCCCAAGTCACGAAACCAACTAATTGGGCTGGTGCGTTAGTGGTTTTCGCATATATAGGATTTTTTGGCAAATCTTCAGCCATCAATGGGTTTGATGAGTTTTTACCGACTACCGTTTGAGTCGGGATAGCATACGAATTATTTAAGTCTATTCTGCATGTAACGTTATGCTAAAAGAGTTAACTCTTTTAGTGCTATGATATTGAATACGTAGACTTTATCTTTCTCACATGAAAAGACTAAACGACGAAGCGTATTAGGCGTAAACTTTAAGGTTTTTGGAAAACCCTCAGCCTTCAACGGGTTTAACGTGCCTTTACCGATTATCGTTTGAATCGGGCTTGCATGCGGATTGTTTAAGTCCGTTCTGCATGTAACATTATACTAAAAGAGTTAACTCTTTTAGTGCTATGATATTAAATGCATAGACTTTGTCTTTCTTATGGGAGTAGACTACTCGACAATGCGTGTTAGGTGCTGACTTATCCCTACTTAGACTTTGGGATAAAATACCTCAGATTGGTATTCTAGTGTCTTCTTCAATTGGTGAAAGACTAAACTGGTAACGCGTGTTAGACATTAACTTATCCCTTCTTAGAATTCGGGATAAAAGCCCTCGTGCGTGTGAAGCACGAATTTTAGCATTATGAATAACAACCTGCCACAATATCGAATATGTAGGTTTTTATTCCTTTTACGGTCAAGAACTAACCGACAACGCATGTTAGGCGTTGACTTATATCTACTTAGGCTTCGGGATAAACTTCCCCGTGCGTATAAGGTACGGATTTTAGGAGTTGAAAAAGTGGTGTCTTCTCTTGGGGCAAAGACGAACCTGATGCGGGAGATGAAGAATTTTATATTCTATCTCCGAAAGCTGAAGAGAAAGAATTTTATATTCTATCTCCAGTTGTAAATAAAACTCAAAGTAGGATCTCTACTTCGAGAACCCGGGCAGGTGAAACTAAGAGTGGGATCTCCACTCTGAGAATCGAAAAGATTCGGATAATCCAACTGTCGGAAGGTTTGATTATCAAACTAAAGATGAATTTCTCGTTTATCGAGAGTGAATTGTGGTTTTGATCCTTACTGTAGGAAGGTTTGACCAAGTGGGAGTTTGAGGTGTTCCTGACTATAGGAAAGTTTGATCACTCGATTTGAAAGTGAACCTCTCATTCATAGAAGGAATCGAGAGGAGATTTTGGTTGTGGTCCTAACTGTAGGAAGGTTTGACCAAGCGGGAGTTTGAGGTGATCCTGACTGTAGGAATGTTTGATCACTCGATTTGAAAGTGGACCTCTCGTTCATGAAAGCAATCGAGAGGAGATTTTGGTTGTGGTCCTAACTGTAGGAAGGTTTGACCGAATAAAAGTGGGAGTGTAAGATGACCCTAACTTTTATAGGTTTGATCACTTAATTTGTGGACCTCTCGTTCATTGAAGGAATTGAGAGGAAATTTTGACTGTGGTCCTAACTGTAGGAAGGTTTGACCAAGTGAACAGTGAGAGCAGGAGTACAAATTACAACGGGAGTTTAGTGTTTATCACTTTGTTCGTAATGATCGGGTTATCCTTAAGAAAATTACATGTATTATTCTTCCGGGAACTTCCCGTTACATAAATCATCCATCCCAGCTTCCTTTGTGAAATCGGGTCTAACATTGTACTTAGTTGGATGACCGGGTTATTCTTAAGGATACTAGACATGACATTCTCCAGGAATTTCTCGTAAAAGAAAGGAAACAATTTAGATTCATATACATGTTGGAGTTTTGAGAAGCAGTTTATACTCGTATACTCTTCAGAGTGTCAAAAGAAGCAGTTTATACTCTTATACTTGTCGGAGTCTTCATTCGACTTAATTGAGCGATATAACATCGGCTTCAACCAAGGTTTGGATGCTATTCTTGAGAGTAAAAGAAACCTTGGTAGGATGAAGGATCCTTCCGTGGTACGCACAATACTTCGGATCCGCAGTATTGTCAGCTTCCTCCTGATTTGTGATAGGTGGTAGCTTGATCTTATTATTTTTAAGGAGGGACTCAAAAATACCTGGAACATCTTCGTCCTTGAAGGAGTACTCTTTTTGGAGTCTCGAATCCGAAGCCTTTTGTTGTCTTCAGAGTTGTTGTTACGACGTCTGATTAACGTCAACAACTGCTGTAGATGCCTTGCCCTTACCACAGGAGGCAAAGTTCGAGTTCGGAGGATTAGCCGTCGGTTGGCTCCTCTCGGCCTTCTTCCTTCCGAGGAAACGTTCGGCCCGCTCTCCGTGCACCTTTAACTCTTTCCAAGTGTTGGATGGTGCTACTCTCATAACTTCTAAGATATCAATGAAGAGGTTGTTATGACAGGTTTGGAGGATGAAGTCCTCTGTGATCGGATCTCGGCAGTTCATCGCCTTATTCCGAAAGCGTTTGACAAAGTCGTCGACTGTCTCATCATCTTCTTGTTTCTCATCGAAGAGTGTCCTGATGGATACCTCGGCATCGTCATCAAGAAATGAGTAAGGAACAGATTCTCCCGATCGTCCCAGTTGTTGATGCTTGCAGACTTGAGATGGTGGTACCAATCAAAAGCGGGCCCGTGAAGGGTGCCAACGAATGACCGAACCATCAAGGCTTCATTACCAGAGATCATACCCAAGTGGGACTTAAAGTAGATCAGATGTTGAGTAGGCGAACCCTTCTCGTCAAACGGTGTGAAGTTAATCAAGTTGAACTTTACCGGGTATGCTATTGAATCCCGCTCTCTTGGATATGGATATGGAATGTCGGTCCTTTTTACCTCTCGATCAGACATCAGAGCGTTGACTTTTCTCTCGAGGTCCTTCATCTTTTCGTCCTCGTCTGTATCATGCTTCGGATGATTTATGAGAGGAATAACGGGGCCACCCCCAGCGTTGTCATTATTAGCGGGACCATCCCCGGTGTTGTTGACTTCAGTAGGGTCACCCCCAGTGTTCTGGTCAACGGGAAGGTTCTTAGTATTGAGACGTTCATCCACATCTGAATCACTACCTGCTTGGTCAGCAAGGTTATGACGGCTGAATTCACCAAACAGATTGGACAAAGCCCGAATTTGTTGGTCATGCTCTTCCCTCATCCGTAGCATAGCCATTTTATTTCAATCTTGAATGTCTCTTTCTGTTTGGTTAGAGCATCCTCGAGAATTTTGGTGATTTGCTCGGTGTTGATCATGAATGCCTCGTGGAATTGTCCTGAGTTGGGCACCATTTTGTCAGAAGCGACTGTAGAGTTGGCATATAATGTTTCATCATCTGAGGATAATCCCCTTTGTATTTTCTGATAATCTCTTTGTCTAATAGTTCCTGATCGTAACCGGGTTAGACGATGCGATATAAGCGGGTCAGAGCTAGAATGTCGAATCGACTTTCCCTTATCAGCCATATTTATTGTGATCTCCAGAAGTTGTCACCTTGAACGGCTGATTGTTTCTTGCGGAAACATTTTGGCTTGGACTTAGTCGTTCCGTTAGAGATCCTCTCGAATACCGAGACCCTCTACGGAGTGGTCTTGGGGTAGCTACACACTGATAATACTGCCCTGATAATGTTGCTGCACGGATAGTGAAAGTCCGTTTCTCGGGTACCTCTCTTTTAAGATTTGTTCGTACCCCCAGCCCGATAGTACAACTCATCGGTCCGAAGATCAGAGCAATCTATCGTATGTTGGCATGACTCCTCAGGTATAACGTTATTGTCTGACGAATACGTTTCCTTCTGAGGACTTGCTGCCTTGATGGTGTTCTCAAGAGTCACAAGTTTGGAGCCATGCTTTCGTGAGCACGGGACCTTAACAGGCTCTTGGATACTGACTTGCAGTCCGAGGTGGTTAGTTACAAGAGTTTTCCGTGTGCGACCCCCAGCTCGAGTAGATGCTCGGGGTTCAGTCACCGAACCCAAGCGTTCTTTGATCGGAACTCTGTCTCGATCCTCGTGCAAAGGACCTAGGCGATCCACCATCCTCATCTTAAAATGGGACAAGTCCACGCTATTGTGGGGTCCCACCAGAGGTGCGGAACTTGATGGAATCAGAGAAACACGAGCAGAACGTCTTCTGTCTTGACACTGGCACGGGTCAGACTTAAGTGACCCGCGGGTTGGAGGGTCAGACTTGGGTGACCCACGGCATAGAAGGTCAGACTTGGGTGACTCGTGAGCTGGAAGGTCAGACTTGGGTGACCCGCGAGCTGGAAGGTCGGATCTGGGTGACCCACGGCATGGAGGGTCAGATCTGGGTGACCCACAGCATAGAGGGTCAGACTCGGGTGACCCGTGAGCTGGAGGGTCGGATTCGACTGTCTCGTGGGCTGAAGGGTAGGATTGCAGTGTCCCGTGTTTTTTGATCTTTTCGGCCGTTGTTTCGGACTTTGGCCTCCAAGTTTGATGCAGCCTTGGTTGTTTCCCATCTATGTCCTTCTTTTGCATCTTTTGTGCTTTCTGCATAAGAATTCACGTGTGCGCAAGCAACGCACGACGTTTCAAGATCCGTTCTTCGAGCGTTGAACGCGATCTTTTGACGTGGACCCGTTCATTTATCGTTGGCTTGGAGAAAATGTCATTTGTTGGCTGTTGAGGGGGTTGGCACCTTCTGGACTTTAGATCCGCTTCGTAGCGAATCCCGTCAACAGGCTCCAAAGCCTTAGCAAGTCTACACGCAAGTCGTTGGCGTTACCTTTGACGTACCCTCTTCGATAGGATTGACGTGGATCCAGCGGCTATCTCCTTGATTGAGGAGGAGCTCAGATCTGTAACTCTAACTTCATTGGAGGCCGAAGGGGCATTGTGAGGTGCAGCCATTGTAGCAACGGGGGCGTTGATCTTCCTGCACTTACGAAGGGTGGAAGATCTGGAGGAGGACGATAGATACTCCTCGAACTTCAGTTGGTCGAACTCGTATTCGATCACTTCTTCAACCGGGATGCAGATCCGAGGTTGCGACACGATAGCTTCAGCAGCGAAGCTGTTGGCTCCCACTGTGGTCGTCAGCTTATTCGTGTCGAAAGTTGATGTATTCATTACGGTATTCATTACAACTTCAGTCGTTACAATAAATACAAAAAAAATAGTCTTTTTATAAGACTCTTTACACAATGAAAGAAATAAAAGATTACAACTCTCGTCAAAACAAACGCAGGGAGATCGTTTATCGGTCTTCTACTTGTGCGGATCTTTATCTGTGCTGGGGTTTATCCGTAGATCGCCTTAGATCTGATCCGGTTGATGGAAAATTGGGCAGAGCTTCGCCTTCACCGAGGGAGTATTTGATTGAAATGCTGAAATCGATCAAGCGAAATCAGTAGCTCTTCTCGAGATTAAGACGAAGCCTAATCTTAAGGAACGGGCGTACGAGTTTCAGATCATTCGAATAGCTCCTTCTTTATACTAGAGTTCATTGGGATCTCGCTAACCCTCACTGAAATTCATGACTCTTGGCTCTGGAGTTCGACAGCACCTCCTCGTCTTGATAATAAATCGCCCCTACTAAAAGGAGGCCCTAGGCTTGTATTTATAGGGCTCCGGATACGGGTATGTGGATGAGAATGAGTGATTTAGCCTTATCTTCAGTCAATAATGACCTAACCATATTTGTAGATAATATCAAGTCAGTTGGGAACCTCTGGAACAGATAAATTCTGAGAAAACCGCACAAAACCGTCAAAAAACTCGTTTTTGGGTCAAAACAGTGCGACGGGCGCTGCTGACCCGCGGGGGGCGTGGGTCGGCACGGTCTGATCCGCGTGGGTGCGGGTCGGCAGCGGCCGACCAGTGCGGCCGCGGGTCGGCCACGTCCGACTCGCGCGGCCGTGGGTCGACGCGGTTCGACTCGCGCGGGTGCGGGTAGTTCGGCTCTTTTGCTGAACTACTTGGTATTTTTTAACTTTTTCAGGACTTGTATTTTCCACTGTTTTGCATGTTTGACCGTCTTGTTTACTTGTACTATTTGCTAACTTGCTTCATGCGCTCGTTAGCTTCTTTACGGCACTTGGAACTGACCGATAAGTGCAAGTTGACTGACGAGTGCATTCGATCGCTTGGAGTTGATCGACGTGCGCGTGTTGATTGACGCGTGCGAACTGATTGATGCGCACGAGCTGATTGACACACACGAGCTGAATGACGTGCGCGAGCTGACTGATGTGCGCGCATTGACTGATACGTGCAAACTGATTGACACACATGTATTAACTCACGTGCGCGAGCTGGTTGACGTAAACCTTCTCGGTTCGTTCACTCTTCATTTCGAGCTATGTGCGGGACTTTGTAGGAAATTTTAGACGTCTGCACCTATACCTTGGCAGACACGGTTAGCCTAGCCGAGAAGGTGGAACGGCAACTCGGACGAAATAGTAAAGGTCCATGGGCAGCTTCCGACGGGTCACGCACGAGCTTTAATCATGGTAAATAGTCTCATATAGTTTTTGATCAAGATACTACAACGGAGAAGGGCAAGGGTCCAGTGACAACAACTGCAAAGAAGACTACACCCCCAAACCTATATGCCAAGCCTGACCCAATCAAGTGCTATAGATGTGGATAGCCTCGTCATCGATCCAATCAGTGCCCTAAAAGAGGTGTTGTGAACATAGTGGATCATGAAGATGATGTTACAAACCGTTGTGAAGATGAAGACTACGATGGTGGATTGGATCCTGATGATGATGGTGAACAACTCTCATGTATTGTGCGGCATCTATTGTTGGCCCTAAAGACGGAAGAACCACCACAGATGCATAACATCTTCCGCACGAGATGCACCGTGAAACAGAAGATTTGTGATGTCATCATTGATAGTGGGAGCAGTGAGAATATTATCTCCCGACGCATGGTGGAGAAGTTAGGATTAAAAACAGAGAAGCATCCCGCCCCTTACAAGATTGGTTGGATTCGAAAGGGTAGTGACGTACAAGTTGATAAAGTGTGTCGAGTATCCTTTTCCATTGGCCAAACTTATATTGATGAGGCGTTATGTGATATAGTTGAGATGGACGCATGTCATATCTTATTAGGCAGGCCATGGCAGTTTGATGTTGATGTCACACACCGGGGAAAGGATAATGTTTATATATTTAAGAAGGATGGTCGACGAATTGTGCTCAAGCCTCTAAATGAGAAGGGGCCTATTGTATCGTCAAAAATTACCTATGGGTTCCCACACGTAGCTCAAGACAAAGAGAACATGATGAACGATATCATCTGAGTCAAAGAAGTTTATCTATGATGATGAAACGCATGAAGCGAATCAGTAAAAGTGCATAAGTCAACAAATTGACGAAACACGCGTAAAGGGGAAAACAAGCAAACCGAATGAAATGCAAACAGTCAAAAAAGTCAAAAAGACATAACAACTGGCCAGAAGACTCGCACAGCTCTGAGTCACCACGACTATTTAGGCCTCCCAAATTCTCAAAACACGAATTTTGATGTTTTATTAGAATTCTTTCATCCCAAGACCTCCCCAATTGTTTTGAAGCTATCCTTAAGGGGACCTGGACAGTTATCAACTGCAGATGACATCAAAACACTTAATCTTATCAGAAAACACGGTGATAAAAGCCTATAAATAGAAGCCTAGGGTCTTTAGTTGAGAGGATCTGAAATCTGAGGGTGAGGTGCTGCCCAATTGAAAAGTAGACCACGAATTTCAGATGAGAGTTAGCAGATCTTGGAGAACTTTTTTATAAAGAAAAAGCCTTCGAAAGATTTGAGATTCTCTCCCCCTCCTTCCTCCGGATGTATGTAGGAAAATTGCAATAAAGAGGATAAAAAAAATTAACTTGTATTCCTTTAATCTCGGTTACAATTCGATTACAAAAGAGAGGAGAACGAATCTGGTTCTCCCCTTTGTTTAAAACTGGGTTCTTCACAGTGGCGATGGAGTGCCTCCCTCGAATGCTCGCGTCGAGTTTGCTCTCCGTTGACGATCCGAACGTCTTGATTCACTAGAACGTGGTCTTCTCCTCACGATTTGACGTTGTGGAGAACTTGCGTGGCAAGTTTTAGAACTCTGAATGAGTTTGTTTGATCTTAACCGTAATTGGCTAAACAAGCCAAGGATCTCTTCTTTGCTGTTAAGGAGAAGGATCCCAAAGCCAGCCCCCCCCAAAGCCAGATCCGAACTAAGCTGATTTCTTAGTTATTTATAGGGGATTAAGGGGTGTAACCGCCCCCTTAATTCGCTCCTAAGTGGGGCTAATGGGATGAAACCGCCCCCTTAAATCACTCCTAAGTGGAGTTGTGATCCCCTCAGATCGTGGGAAACGGTTTTGAAACCGTTCAGCTCATGTTTGAACGAGTCAAACGTAAAATCCGCGTTCTGGCATGAATTCTGCAATTAAACGCAGCGTCTGGAGGTTCAGACGCAGCGTCTTATTGGAAGCTGCGTTTGGCAGCTTGGAAGCTGCGTTTGGCAACTTTGAAGCTGCGTTTGGCAGCGGATGGAAGCTGCATTTGGCAGCGGATGGCAGCTGCGTTTGGCAGCTTGGAAGCTGCGTTTGACAGCTTGGAAGCTGCGTTTGTGCTGCGTTCGTGGCCGAGCTTGAGCTGCGTTTGAGCTGTGTTCGTGGCCGAGCTTGAGCTGCGTTTGAGCTGCGTTCGTGGCCGAGCTTGAGCTGCGTTCGTGGCCGAGCTTGAGCTGCGTTTGAGCTGCGTTCGTGGCTATGAACGCGGTGCATCTTGATGCTGGTACGCGGGGAGGACTTCCACGTCTTAGTTTGAAGAGACCGTCGATTTGTAGTCTCTTTCTGTTAGAGCACTGCAAAGATCATCGTTTTGTAATCTTTGCTTTAGCTCTTTGATATGTGAGAGTCGTCAGATTATAACTCCCGATGTTAATTGTGAAGACTATTGATTAGAGCTTTCATCAGTTGTCGTGAAGGTCGTCAGATTGTAACCTTCAGCGATCTACGTGAAAGTCTTTAAATTGTAGCATTCTGGAAGTCGTCAAATTATAACTTCCATCATCGGTGTTTGATGGGGATCAGCTATCTATTGTGATTTTTAGACAGCCTACACCGGATCAAACTTTGTTTTGATCTCGAGAAGAGCCACAATCTCGCTTGGTCGTGATTATTGCTGTTGCAATTGTTTCCTTCGTGAAGCAAGAGCGTAATTATACTTGTCAATCGGATCTGATTCGCGGCGGTCCACGGACTAACGCGTCCCTGGCACAAGTAAAGATCCCACACAAAGTAACAGGAGATAAACTACTGCTATGTTTTATTTCATAAAATTATAATATTTACTTTTCTTATTGTAAAAAGATCTTATTAAAAGATCAACTTGAACTTGTAATCGATAAACGGTGTAACAGGTTTGACAACAATGAAAACGATAACTTTTGACGAAAACACCTGTCAATACCAATGTGGCTGAAAAGAAGACTTTTTTGGTCGTTAACAATGATGATTTTATGAAAGAAGTGAAGCAGTCCAATGGGGTTTATGCTCTTGTTTTGTCGGGAAAGGAGGATTCTACCACAGCCAAAATTCCACCTGGAGTTCAAACCCTCTTGCGGCAGTTTGAAACAGTCAAGCCTAACTATCTACCCTCTGAATTACCAATGCTTCAAGACGTGCAACATCATATTGATTTCATCCTTAGATTTCGACTACCAAATCTGCCACACTATCGGATGAACCCGAAGGAAGGAGAGATTTTACAGAAGCAGGTGGATGATCTCGTCCAGAAGGGCCTTATACGGCCTAGCATAAGTCCATGTGACGTACCAGCACTACTAATCCCAAAGAAGAACGGAGAGTGGCGCATGTGTGTGGATAGTAGAGCTATCAACAAAATCACCGTAAAGTATCGATTTCCTATCCCACGTCTGGAAGACATGCTAGACATGTTATCTGGATCAAAATTTTTCTCAAAGATAGATCTCAAGAGTGGTTATTATCAGATTCAGATTAGGGAAGGAGATGAGTGGAAGACTGCATTCAAGATAAAAGAAGGTCTGTATGAATGGTTAGTAATGACTTTTGGCCTTTCTAATGCTCCTAGCACTTTCATACGTTTGATGAATCGGGTATTAAAACCCTTTATCGGCAAGTTCGTTATAGTTTACTTTGATTATATCTTGATTTATAGCCAGAGTGAGACTACACATATGGACCACTTGAGGGAGGTACTAACAGCTTTGCAGGAGAACAAGTTTTACATCAATCTGAAGAAGTGCAACTTCATGGCCAGTAACCTTGTATTCCTAGGATTTGCTGTTAGCACAGAGGGTATCCATGTTGATGAAGAGAAGGTCCATGCTATTCGAGATTGGCCTACGCAGAAGACACTCAGCAAAGTCCGTAGTTTTCATGGCCTAGCATCGTTCTACAGAAGATTTGTTAGAAACTTCAGCAGTATTATAGCTCTTATCACCGAGTGCATGAAGAAAAGCAAATTCAATTGGGAGGACGATGCAGATCGTAGCTTTACACTGATCAAAGAGAAATTATCCACCGCACCAGTACTTGCACTTCCAGATTTTCAAAAGGTCTTTGAAGTTGATTGTGATGCGTCCATCATAGGAATTGGTGGTGTTTTATCTCAAGAAGGGCGTCCAGTTGATTTTATAGTGAGAAACTCAGTGAAGCTCGGCAGAAGTGGACCACATATGAGCTGGAGTTATATGCCATAGTTCAATCTTTGAAGCATTGGGAGCACTATTTGATCTCTAGTTTGTCAAGTTGCTAAGGGACAGTCTCAGAATACAGGATTGTATACACCTTTACCTGTTCTTGATGCACCATGATATGATATCTCTATGGACTTTGTGTTAGGACTGCCTCGAACCCAACGAGGCATGGATTCTGTTTTTGTTGTAGTTGACAGGTTTTCAAAGATGGCGTGCTTTATTCCGTGCAAGAAGACTGCAGATGTGAACAACATTGCCAATCTTTTCTTTCGGGAGATAGTTCGCCTTCATGGAGTGCCGAAGTCCATTACATCCAATCAAGATTCTAAGTTCTTAGCTCACTTTTGGAGGACTTTGTGGCAGCGATTCAATACTTCTCTTAAGTTTAGTACTGCCTATCACCGTCAAACAGATGGCCAAACTGAAGTGGTCAATCGCACCCTCAGCAATCTTCTTAGATCCATCTCTGGAGGTCGACCGAAACAGTGGGATCTTGCTTTGGCACATGTAACTGTATGGAGAGTCGAACTACAGGCAAGGCACCCTTTGTGATTGTGTATGGAAGGCTTCTGAATCATTATCTTAACCTTACTCCATTGCCTAAGCTTCTCGGACAGAGTGTTCCTACAGATCATATGGTTAAAAATATACGGGCTATCCAACAGGAAGTAAAGGAGAAGATATAACAGTCTAATGCTAAATATAAAATGATGTTGATCGACATAGGAGGAAGAAGGTGTTTGAAGAGGGAGACATGGTGATGGTGTTTTTGCGAAAAGAACGTTTTCCTATAGGCACCTACAACAAGCTAAAGAATAAGAAGTATGGTCCATATAAAATACTGAAGAAGATTAGCGATAATACTTATGTGGTTGACCTTCCTACAGATCTAGGTATTTCTCCTAGTTTTAATGTTACAAATTTGTTTTAGTATTACCCACCAGAAGAAACAACTATTTGTGCAAGTGTAAGCTTGGGGTCGAGCTCTTTTCAAACAGGGGGGACTGATGTAGAACGCACAGCAGACATGTTTATGTCAAAATGGGACAGTCGTAAGCCCAAATGCGGGCCTGGTCGAAGAAAATAACTAGTTTCGAAGAAACAGTCGTAACTTTCAAACCGTACGTTCGGAATTGGACGAATTATATATAAAAATCGACTATCTAGACGAGACGGAGCCATCCAAACCCACCCCTTTAGGTTCGATTTGTGTTTTCCGTTTCGTCAAATTACTTATGATTTGAGAGATATTTACATTTTTGTCTGTTTTTTATTATTTTTTAGTAATTTTTAAGAGTCTTTTTTGTTTAGAAAACAAATCCAATTTGATCTTAGATTTGACCGGTGGACTTTCCTAGTAATAAGGAGTCTTTTTAGGAGTTTTAATATTTTAGGAATTCTTTTACTGTTTTTGGTAGAGTTTGAGTCATTGTAGGAGTCTTGTTTCTTTTTTTCTATTTAAGAAGTGTCTTGTAAGCCCTAGAGGCATAACTTTTGATTAATAAAATTTTATTTTTCCTCAGTATTTCTTTGTGGATTTGAAGCTCTTCGTGAATTCGGAGATTTTCCTTGGTGGATTCCGAGGCTACTACTTCCGCGCTGCGTCAATATTGCACTGGATGACTAACAACGATGATATTGACCAGATTCTGAGCTCATTTCACTAATTTTCTTAGTGAGATTTTGTATACAAACTTATGTTGTATTTAAATTGTGGAGCCTGATTGTTTTTGTGGAGCCTGTTTTGTGTTGTGTAGCCTTGTGTTTGTGGAGTCTGGTTGTGTGGTGCTTTTGTTATCGACCAGTTTTTGTGCATATATTGTTGATGCTAGGGGTTTCCTGTTCATTATTGGTGGCTGGTGGGTGTTTCTTGGTTCATTATTGGTTGGCTAGTGGGTGTATCCTTTACATTGTTGGGTTTTTGGTTGCTTTGTGCTTGTTTGGGGGGATTTATAGTTGTGAGCCTGGTTGTGAGTATGCTATCCCTCATAGCCCCTATGCTATTTTTGTTACATATAATGTTATTTCACTTGCTTATAGTAACACATTGGTGACTTGTTAGTTGGCTAGTTGTGAGCCTGGTTGTGGAGCCTGGTTGTGAGCCTGTTCAGATTTTGTGGATCTGGTTGTGAGCCTGGTTGTGAGCATGCTACCCCTCTCTTCCGGTGTTATTTTTGTTACATCTGATGTTATTTCACATTGTTATAATAATACATTGATGTTGTTGGCTGGTTGGTACTTGATGGTGTTGTTGCCTGGTGGTGTTGGTGTCTGGTTGGTACTTGATGTTATTGTTGGCTGGTGGTGTTGTTGCTTGGTACTTGATGTTGTTGTTGGCTCGTGGTGTTGTTGCCTGGTACTTGAAGTTGTTGTTGGGTGGTGGTGTTGTTGCATGGTGGGTAAAATATTAATGTTGTTGTTGCCTGTTGGTGTTGTTGGGTAGCTGGTTGTGAGCCTGCTTGTTTCTTGATGTTGTTGGCTGGTTGGTACTTGATGTTCTAGTATGCTGGTGGTGTTGTTGCCTAGTTGGTACTTGATGTTGTTGTTGGTTAGTGGTGTTGTTGGCTGGTTCGTGAGATTTGTGTGTAGCACACTTATTCTGGGTTGTTTGTGTTCAGGCACATATATCTGCATTCACGATCATGTTTGTTCTGTTATGTCATTACTGTTTGTGTACATTTTAACAACGCATGTGATTTTTAGGCACAATCTTGTTATGTTATGAGTCAGGTTGTGTTCGACTGGATTTGATTATTTTGATATTGTTTACGAGTGTTCAAATTAGGCTATGATGCTTTTCAATTTATCTGAGATTAGCAACCTGTAATATCTGTTGATATTGTACTGGATGGCTAACAATGATGATATTGAACAAGTTCTGAGCTCACAGCCATAATTCACATATACATATGGCTGATTTATTTGACATGATGTTGGCTTTGTCTGTCATCTTATTGCTGGTCTACCATGCCCTGCAGTAGCTGTAGGCTTTGTCCTCTACGGTCGTTATCTTGTAAGTGTTAGTTTTTTCTATATAATACATTTTACTTCAATCATATGTTAATTAAAATTCTTGTTTCACGTTTATTTCTTTACTTCAATCATATGCTAATTAGCATTATTGTTTCATGTTTATTTCTTTTTTTGGTTCTGTCATGCTTTGCTCAAAAAATTTGTTCATCTGAAACAATGCCTTTAGGCTCCAATATAGCCACTTGGTATGGAGAAAAAAATTGAAAAGTCATGCTTACTATTCATGCTTCTAAACTACCAACAAATTAGACAAATTAGACGTCTTTATGATACTAGTTCTCTTTCATAATAATATTGATCTCTGTGTTATCATCTATTTTATGTGTCAGATGCTCCAAGAGAGAGGGGAGAGCACATCACACCATGGTCGTGCTACCTGGTTGAGTGGTGAATATCATGTCAAACCTCAAATTGCATGAAGGTCTAAAGATACCTTTAATGATACCACTTGCAAAAGTTATATCGGTCTTGTATAGATACTCATAGCTAATTTAGAAACTTTGTATGCAGATAAAATCTCGTATAAAGGATTGTAACAATTCATAATATTACAAGTTTTTATAGGTTTCAGATTGTTATATACATATTTATGGCTATTTGCTATGTTATATACATATTTATGGCTATTCATATTGTTTATATGTTTTTATAGGTTTCAGCAGTTTTTTTTGGATAATTCATGCAACTTAACTATATAAATTTATGAATAATCAGGTTAGTACAGGTTTCGTGTGATTTTTTCAATCTGAAACATGTATATTTCAAGTCAAATCAAGTACGTAATTCATAGCAAGCGATTCATATTATTTCAGGTTTCGTATGATTTTATTAATCAAAATAGAAATTTATAATTCATTTGGTATATTATTATTTTTTCATGTTACATTCGAACTTTTATATGATTAAGATTACATCATATAACAAGCACAAATAAATTTGTATATAGTGGAGGTAATCTTACCATGATGACCATAAATACTTTTCACTACAAACTTCAAAACCAACCAAACACAAGAAAAGTAGGAAATGTCATATCAACAAAAGTTTTTTCCTTTTTTCCATGCGAACCAAACACGAAAAAAATAAATACATTGGTTTCCCACTATTTTTTTGTGCGAACCAAAGCGAAACAATCTATTTCTTGGAAAAGTTTGAAAAACTCAAAACTTGTGTTTTTGTACATGGAAATGTATTTCCCTGTATCTAGGAAATTACGAACCAAACAATCCCTTAGCTTTAAAAAAACTAAATTAATGTTGTGAAGATAAAATATGAAAAGTCTGCTTATATATCTATATTACCTGAAGGGCTTTCAGGATAATTTTTCTTAAATCATCCGCCAATTTGTGGTACACACTACTTCTATTTTTCGAAATCCTGTTGACAATGTTTCACGTAAATTTGCACTTGCTGTAAAGCTAGTATTTATGATGTAATTAAATAGTTGGATGGTCACGAGTTGGGCGCCGAATGCGCTCCATTCCAGAAGCCTTGCGCAAATCGAAAATGATCTAATTAAAATTACTTGAGTTTCAATTTTGATCTATTTTCTTGAATTTATGTGGATCATATACAGTTGATCGTCACGATGGCATCATCAAACAAAAGTTACTTATTATGACGTCATCGTCATTAAACGAAATATCATGTTCGTATCCTTCTTTTTCCTCCTCCAGAGACTATTGACGCTAAACAATTAATAGTCGGGTCAAAATATCCACATCGGACCTCTACAAATGTTGGGGGTGGTATTTCTTCTCTGAACCTTCCAGTACTTTAGAAAATAGAGCAACTGTTGTTGTCTTTCTAGATTCAACAAAAAGACTACAAATCCACGCAAAATTGTTGCCAGTCATAGACCGACTTCGTTTGTCAATCCTGTACGTAGAGGTTTTTTACACGATACAAGTAGATACCTGTAGGCTAGCCAATGTCACATTTTCACTTTATGAAAACTACTAAAATTTAATGCTTCAAGGACCCAAAATATGGGACCAAGGGGTGAGACAGGTGATGTGTCACTCTCCTATTGGATAATGAGTTGATCATGTCAACTCATTGCCAACTCATTATCCAATAGGGGAGAGACACATCACTAGTCTCACCCCTTAGTCTCATATTTTGGGTCCTCGTAGCAGCGTTATTTTGGTAAAAGTCACATTGTCAAATTAATGAATCGTCTTTGAATACCAATCATATATGTTGTCATAGCAGCCTCACTTAAAAATTGTTAGGCCAATATGAACACGTGTTATACATTAATTCTTGTATACAGGGTGGCGTGCATGAAGCTTATTTTATTATAGTTCAAGTTCACGTTCAATGTGGACAAACTCCTATATATGGACAGGTGTCTGTTAATTGGCTACCAGACTTTAGAGATACACCGTGAATCTTCAACTAATTAACAAGTAGAAACATATTAGCACGTGTCCCTTTTCTATATTCAGACCACATAGATTACCAAAGAATAGTTATCTAGAAAGCTTGTACAACTATGTGAACATATGACTCGTGGTTGTTGTGCTCCTTGACGACGGGTTAAAATGAGCTAGTACATCTTGACTTTTGAAACTCGAGCAATTATGAGAAGATTAAAGGGTTTAAATGAGTTAACCCCTCAAAATTAGGATCGAATTTACTAATTCATGTGAAAGCGGCTGCAAACCGCGTGAAGTTCTTGTGAGAGCCACTCATCCACGAACGCGGCTGCAAACCGCGTGCAAAGCCGCGTGATGTTCTCGTGGGGGCCACACATCTACGAACGTGGCTGCAAACCGCGTGAACATCAAACCGCGTGAGAAGATTATTTGAGCTGCAAACCGCGTGAAAAGCCTGCTGAAACTATATATATAGCTATCTATACCTAGGGTTTTGGGTTTTGAGGAGGATTATTTTTTAGGTGTTGTTTTTTCGGCAGAGGAGAGTTTTCAGAGGTTGTGTGCAAGGTTGGGCCCGTGAAAGAGCAGGGTGCAGGCAGAGGAAAAGAAAAATTGCAGGGGTTTTCTTGGGCTGCGTGCAACAGGAAAAACAGAGGCTCCTTTGGCTGTTTTGTGAGAGATTTGAGAGTTAGTTTGAGGGTTTAATTTGTGTGATTGTAAACTCATTTGTATTCTCTTTCTCTAATAGTATATCTCCCCCTTCTTTGTCTCGTGGACGTAGACAACTTGCCGAACCACGTTAAAATTAATTGTTCATACCGTGATTTGTAGTAAAGAGTTTAGGTTCCCTCGATAGGTCAGTCCTAGAACTGATGAGAGGAAGAGCTGATATCCCACTTTGTTGAGATATTTTACTTTTGGTTATTGTTTTCTTTGTGAAACAGGGATTTAGTTGAGATCTACTCTCTTGTTGAGCACCAGAGGTGCTACCGAAATTTTCGCTGCGCACAACAAGTGGTATTAGAAATCGGGCTACGCTTGGGCAATTTGGAGGAGTAGATCGCTTTGGAAGCTGGACTATGGTTTCAATTGGAGTTAAATGTGGGATCTTTTTGGTAAAGGCTCTATCTTTCTTAAGTTTGGATCTATTTTTTAGTTTGTTCCGCATTGGTTGCTGGTGTGTTGAGGAATATGGTAGGGAAAGAAGGTGTTAAGGGTGGTGCTTCTGATGTGAAGACCATTATTCAAAGTTTGAATATTCACTCTACGAAAATAGATGTGGAGAAATTTAATTGCACGAACAACTTTGGACTTCGGCGATGCGAAGTTTTGGATGCGTTGAACGCGCAAAATTTGGAAGACACTTTAGAGTTGGATGGCAAACCAAATGATATTGAAGAGAAGGTTTAGAAGAAGATGTATTGGACATCGTGTGGTATTATTAGGTCTTGTTTAACACAAGATTTGAAGTATGATGTGATGAATGAGACTTCTGCAAAGAAGATATGGGAGATACTTGAGAGCAAGTATTTGATCAAGAGTGTGAAAAATCGCTTGCATTTGAAGAATAGGCTTTATCGCTTCCAATTGAAGAAGGGAACCTCCATTAGTGATCACATGAACCACTACACGAAGCTTCTTGTGGATTTGACGAATGTGGATGTTATGATTGAAGATGAGGATAAGGTGTTATTGTTGTTGAGTTCCTTACCGAATAAGGAATACGAGACCTTTGTTCTTACCCTAATTAATGAGAAGGCGTCCCTTTCGTATAGTGAGCTCACCGCTGCACTTGTAAACTATCAGCTTCGAAAGAAGGATAAGAAGGCTTCAGTTGAGCTGGTAGCGGAGGTATTGGTCGCAAGAGGGAAGAATCCAAACTAAAAAAAATTAGAAGTCACAGTCTAGAGTAGGGCATCTTATAGTTGGAAAAGATCAGTATGTTTGGTGCAAGGAGACTGGTCATTGAAAAAAAGATTGTCCAAAGCTCGACGAATGGATGAAGAATAAGTAGAAGGGAAAAGGGAAGCAACCATCATCAGAAGCAAATATCGTTATATCGGATGGTAATATTTCTGATACTTCTATTTATTCGCTTTCTATCAGTCCTACAGGTAGCTATTCGGAGGAATCCGAGTGAATGTTGGATAGTGGTGCGACCTATCATGTGTGTCCTAGAAGAGAATGGTTCTCCAGTTTTGAAAAACTGGATAGTGGTGTGGTGTACATGGGAGACAACCGTGCATGCCAGATCCTTAGGATAGGAAGAATTCGCATTAAGATGTTTGACGGGACTGTTAGAGAGTTATATGATGTGAGATATGTTCCTTCCTTGAGGAAGAACTTGATCTCAATTGGAGCTTTGGTTGGAGAGGGTCTGAAGGTTCGTGTTGAGGACATGGTTCTCGAGATCATGGAAGAATCTTTGATTATGATGAAGGGCGTCAGGAGAATAGCATGTATTATTTGATTAGAAATACAGTGACAGGTGGAGAGCTGGCGACTTCTGTTGATTCTACTAGACTGCGGTATTTGGGGCTTGGTCATTCCAGTATTGATTTGGAGATGGGTGCACAGACCAGTAATTTGAAGTCCAGTGAACAATTTGATGTGAGTAAGAAGACCAATGTGAAGTTTGGTACCTCTATTCACCGCACTAAGGGTCTTTTAGGTGTAGTTCACACGGATATTCTGGGGCCTTCCAAGGAGGCATCATTGGGAGGTAATAGATGTTTGGTTTTCTTTGTTGGTAGTTGTTCTAGGCGTGTTTGGGTTATAACCAAATCTCCTTTGGAGAAAGTCCTAGTAGTATCCAACAGATTGAAGAAATTATGATAGATAGAAAGGTGAAGGTAATTCATTCTGGTTTTGGTGGGAGGTACAAGAGGGGCCTGTTTCTGCATTGGAGCCGAGCTCACGGCATTTTGAGACACTTCGTTGGAAATGAAATCTTGGGGCAACTAGATAGGGTGACAAATTTTTAGAACCGTGCCTTGCTGGAGGAGGATCGGTGTTTGTTGTCAAGCAATGGTTTGCAAATGAGTTTCTGGACTGAGGGTTCGACATATTTGGATCATCCTATTAAAGAATTATCAACTACTGTGATTGGAGGTAAACCTCAATTGGATATTTAGTCTGGTAATGTCATATTGGATGAGGCTTCGATGGGGGAGCCTATTGACTCTCAGCAGGTGAAGAGTTTTGGACAGATCATAGAGATATCACAACAGGTAGAGAGTGATGCTACTTCATATTGAGTGGAGATTACTCCACATTCTCTAGATTATTCTGTATTATTTGAGATTCCAGCTGAGGTGACACAGTTTGGGGATCAATTAGTTTTAGATACAGATGATGAGTTAGGTTTTGATTCGAGTACAGCTGATAGATGTAGTTTGGATATGGTCATTGGTTCACCTCAGGTGGAGGTGTTTGATTCGTTACACTTTAAGGCCATTAGAGGTGCTATCAGCCATAGAGTTGATGATATTGGAGAAGGGTTAAGAACTCTTCTATTAGATTAAGGGCCTTTGGAGCTCATTGAGTGAACTACGTGAAAGCTTGATTCCTTGGGCAAGAGGATACGTAGGCAGTCATTTATAATGCAGCCGATTTGGTGAGTAGACATCGACGTTTGGAGTTTGTTCGCATTTTTATTTAGGTTTTCGACTTGTTGTGGATTGAGTTCATTGTCGTGAATTAACTTCACAGCGTACTGGACACAACAAGTGGGATATTGGGATGCTTTGGTGTCGGCTTAGTTTTGAAAAAACTTCACCGAGGTAGAGAATTGTGAATGCGTGGGTTCTCGTGGAGGCCACTCATCCACGAACGCGGCTGCAAACTGCGTGCAAAGCCGCGTGAAGTTCTCGTGGGGGCCACTCATCCACGAACGTGGCTGCAAACCACGTGCAAAGCCGTGTGAAGTTCTCATGGGGGCTACACATCCACGAACGTGGCTGCAAACCGCGTGAATAGCAACCGCGTGAGAAGATTCTTTGAGTTGCAAACTGCGTGAAAAGCCTGCCGAAGCTATATATATAGCTATCTATACCTAGGGTTTTGGGTTTTAAGGCAAGAAGTCTTTTTTGGCTGTTGTTTTTTTTTTTTGGCAGAGGAGAGTTTTCAGAGGCTGTGTGCAAGGTTGGACGGCGTGCAAGAGCAGGGTACATGCAGAGGAAAAGAAAAATCGTAGGGGTTTTCTTGGGCTCCGTACAACAGGAAAAACAGAGGCTCTTTTGGCTGTTTTGTGAGAGATTTGAGAGTTAGTTTAAGGGTTTAATTTGTGTGACTGTAAACCCATTTGTATTCTCTTTCTCTAATAGTAGATCTCCCCTTCTTGTCCCATGGACGTGGGCAACTTGCCGAACCACGTTAAAATTGATTGTTCGTATCGTGATTTGTAATAGAGAGTTTAGGTTCCCTCGATAGGTCAGTCCTAGAACTGATGAGAGAAAGAGCTGATATCCCACTTTATTGAGATAATTTTCTTTCGGTTCTTGTTTTCTTTGTGAAACAGGGATTTAGTTAAGATTTACTCTCTTGTTGAGCAACAGAGGTGTTGTCGAAATTTTCGCTGCGCACAACAATTCACCCATCTGGACGGATTAAAAAAATAACCCCTTCATTCACTAAGAAATAAGTAATGATGCTCTCCATTTATAAACACTAAGAAAGAGCACAAGGGTTAAGTTCTTAACTAACGAGCTAACCATTTTTTTTCACTTAAAGGCCCCGTTTGGTAAAGTGTTAAAGGAGAGAGATTAAGAAGAATGATTAATGTAGTTAACTCATCCGACAACCCGAATGACTAAGCTATTAACATGTTAAATAAGTTTTACTTTAGCACTCGTGATGATTTTTAGTATTTGGGAATAAAAAGGATTTTGATTATTTTCTTTATAAATAGAGGGTCGGGTTAACTTAATCCTTCTAAATAGGAATATTAGTAAACCCCTCATTTTAAGGATTAACTCATTTTAATCCCTCCAGAATGGTTAGCTTAACTCTTCTATATTTTTTATGTTTGGCAAACTATAGAGGGTTAATTCACTTAACCATTGTATAGATTTTTTTTGTTTGGCGGGTTAAAAAAGGGTTAGTCTCCTTAACCCCTCATTTAACCTGTTGTCAAATGGCACCAAATGGTTTAACTAGAGGGTACAATGGATTAGATATATATGGAAGAGATACGCTACTTACTATATTTGTATCAGCTTTGTCTATTATAATTTGTCTATTATAAGTATGTCTCGGAACAAAAAAAACTCATATTCATATATATGACAAATCAAATACAAATATATAAGAATAAAAGTATATATGAGGAATACAAATAAAATTGAAACTTACATGCCATGTTTATTAGCAAGAGAGCCCATTAATATATTCAGCACATAAGAAAAGCTAATTATTAGAACTATGGATCATTAAAATTAACTTTAAATGCATAATTAATCTAATAATAAAAAATAATTTCAATTGTATGTTTGACACAATGACATATATTTGGAGTATGCAAACCCGGGTATTTCATTATATATATATGTATTAAAATCGAATTGAGATCCTCTCCTCATCGTAATATTTCCTAATGAAGAATTGTGAATAGTTGGGAGGAGGGCCCCCATATTCGCGGGTATTAATATTCTTTTGCATCCCTAGTTAATGAGTTTAACCATTCTCCTAAATCTCAGGAATGATAGCTCCTTGGATTACCTCTGCATTGCAATCTCTATCGCGTGCGAAAAAAAAGGGCAGTCAATGCTTGAAGCTTCCTTAAACCTCAAGTAATTAACATAGAACAAAACGACTGAGAAGTAGAACGTTTGCTATATTTCTTGACTGCTAATTATTGTTTGATTTATTGTATTGTCAGCGAGAAAACTCTTGGATTCAGTTTCACCATCAATTTAGTCCACCTTAGTTTTTGAAACTGCGGTCTGTACTTCTTAAACTTTTATACTAATTAGTCAAATATCAATTTATCCCACTATATATATATATAGAGAGAGAAAAAAAAGGGCAGTCAATGCTTGAAGCTTCCTTAAACCTCAAGTA
>BQKN01067162.1:557190-579780 GCA_022839385.1 Asparagus kiusianus
ATATACAATCATGCACAAAAAGAAATGAGCTTGTAGTTCAAAAGTAGAACCAGAAGCTCATTTCGGAAAAAAAAAAAGTCATTGGCAACACTATAAGTCACTAAACACATCTAAAAAAGATAACTAAATATTGTAGGGTAGCCCAACACCACCAAACCAAAGAAAATCACCAACCAAAGGATTAAGCAACAACTCCAGATCTTTCTTTCTCGAGTGCCTTCAACCTAGCAACACCATCAAAGGACAGAGGATGCTTGATACCGCAATTAGAAGCAATAGTAGCCAAGTTCTCTGAACTGAGACTATTGATGGGTAAATAAGTAGTTGAGTTAGAACTATCTCGCTTGGAGGTGGAAGAAGATCTCCTAGAAGAAGCAAAATACTTTAAATGAGTCCTATAATTGAAAACAGACCCCCTTTTGCTTGAATGTTTTTTTTTCTTTGTCTTGGGTACTTTGATACTAAATCCTGGATGACCAGAAGTTTGAGAAGTGCTAACTTCTTTGCATGGAATTACCTCCTTCATGTTGGTGTTTTTTGTTACTAAACTTTTGGAGGACCTGAAGATTGGGAGGTTCTTTCATCCGAATTGAGAGGAACTTGATCACCCTTCTCCTTATTAACTTCAGCACAATGGTTGGAAGAGGTTGTAGCAGAGCCTACCAACTCTAAATCGATCCCGATAGCACTAGCCGCAGCCAACTGATGCAAAGAAGGAGAAGGGGGATGTAGCAGGGGGGACTTGTTGAGATGGAGGGACCGTATAGGAAGCATGAGGAGGGGGTGGACTATTGTTTGCGGTGAAAGTTGATTTCTTTATTGCTGAATCTATTACACGTTTATCGATTACAGATTCAAAGTAAAATTAGTATTTTTATAAGACTTTCTTACACAATAAAAAAATAAAAAAAATACAACTCTCTTCAAACAAACGCAACGGGTGTTTATCGCCCGCTGCTTGCGTGGGATCTTGGCCTGTGACGGGGACGTTGATATCCATGGACCACCGCCCATCAGATCTGATTACTGAAAAATCGGACAGAGCTTCGTCGATTCGCGAAGGAATCAAGAAACCGTAGCGCTTATCTCGGCAACGGTGAGATAATTGCTCTTCTTAAGATTAACGCAACGGGATAATCTTAAGGGAACGGATCCGGAAAACTGCAGATCTGACGAGCTCCTCTTCTTTATGCTGATGAACTTGATCCGATCTCTCCTCCTCGAGAAACCAAAGCGCTTATCTCGGCAACAGCGAGATAATTGCTCTTCTTAAGATCACCGTAACGGGGTAATCTTAAGGGACGAACCGGGCTGTAGATCTAACGAACTCCTCTTCTTTATGACGACGAATCTGCTAAAGTCTCCTCCTCCTCTCTGAAATTCGTGGCTCTTCAGTCCTCAATCCGGCAGGGCTTCGCCAACGCTCGAGAATTCCAGATCTTTGAAAATGAAGGCCCTAGAGCTGTATTTATAGGCTCCGGAAGTCGGTTTTTGGATAACAATTGCCGATTCACACCTATCCTCAGTTATAACCACTTTATCATATTTAAAGATAATCCCAAGACAGTTAGGGAGGCTCTGGAACCGTCAAAACTGATCGAAAACCGTCAAACACACGTCCCGAGTGTGAGACAGTTCGGGGTGTCTCGTACATGCACGAGACAGTTTGTACCCTCTTTAGTATTTTGGCTCTAATTCTTTCATCCGACCTCCAAATAAGGTGATTCAAGTTGCGTTGGAAAGATAACAAAGAGATCTACAACTTTTATCTTTTAAGATTCTTCAGATTTGAATCTACTCATGGTAAAAACATCTCTATAAAGTCCGAGACACTTGTGAGTGTCTCAGCCATGGCCGAGACACTTATGAGTGTCTCGGGTATTTTGGCCATAACTTCCTCATATGACCTTCAAATGATCTGATACGAGATGCATTGAAAAGATAACAAAGAGATCTATAACTTTTATTTTTTAATATTCTTTAGATTCGAAGATAATCATGGTCAAAACAGCTCCACAAATTACGAGACACTTGTGAGTGTCTCTGGTATTTTGGTCATAACTTCCTAATATAACCTCCAAATGACCTGATCTGAGATGCATTGAAAAGATAACGAAAAGATCTATAACTTTTATCTTTTAAGATTCTTAAGATTCGAAGCTAATCATGGTCAAAATAGCTCTACAAGTTCCGAGATACTTGTGAGTGTCTCGGCCATGACCGAGACACTTGTGAGTATCTCGGGTATTTTGGTCATAACTTCCTCATATGACCTCCAAATGATCTGATCCAAGATGAATTGGAAATTTTACAAAGACATCTACAACTTTTATGTTTTGAGTTTCTTCATCTTCGAATCAGATCATGGCCAAAATTATCATTTTTGTCCGAGACACCAACACTGTCTCGGAGTTTGTACTATCTTTGGTATTTTGACTTTATTTTTCTCATATGATCTCCAAATGACCTGATCCAAGATGTATTGGAAATCCATCGAGAAGATCTACAAGGTCCCATGATTGAGTCATATGTGGAATAAATGAGACACGAGGGGTGTTCTGTCTTTCGTAAACGACGCGAAGCTCCCGATCAGCTTTCGTTCCTGTTATTCTAAAACTCTGTTGCTTCACATAGTCTGTCGATTCACTTCAAGCATTTGTCGATGTCAATCAAGCTTCTGTAACTTTGATAATGATGTTCATCGTCTTCTGTTAGCTTCGAGCTGTTAATGGAGACCTATAGGCAATTTTCAACGCCTATAACTATCTTCGTATTCATATCAGAGAGGGGAGAGGTTGATGAGAGGATATAATAGTATTGGCATTTCGTCGAACACTTTGGTGGTGATCAGAGGAAATGCCACCTATAGACGGATTTCTGAAGTGGAGCTTTCACAGAGGTGTGGGGGGAGGGATTGTGTTGGATTGATGTTGCAATGACACAGGCGCTTCTGATTCCATAGGGAAATTTTGTTGAACACCTCACAGGCGTGTCTTTAATATAGGGGATCGTTCCTCCAATATAGGTGGTGTTTTATCCATATTGTGGCTAATGTTAGACCCTAGAGGAGGGTGATTAGGGTCACAAGGCTATAATTGTGTAATAAAATTAAGATAAACAAAACACAATATCCAAAAGCAATCAATATAGAGGAGATAGAGTTAGGAATCGTTATCCTGTGACGCGTGATATGTTAACGAAGTTCGGTCCGCTGACCTACGTCCCCGCTCCCCACTCTCGAGGAGAAATCCACTACACAACCCGGTTTGGAAGCCGGAATTATTTCTACACAGCGATCCTCTCACGATCTCACACTACACAGTTGATCTTACTAGATCACACTCCTACACAATTGATCTACACAAGATCAAGCTCTCAAAATAGTAGAAATGGTGTAAGAACCCTCTCTTTACAATGTCCCTATGGTAAAGAGAAGATAACACTGAAGCTGGGATGTGAAATACGAAAACTCAGAAAGAAAAACAGGTTTGAAAATTTAGCTCTGTAAAAACGTTCTCTGAAAGATTTTGAAAGAGCTGGGATAATGAGGAAGAATAAGAAGATGGGTTTAAATAGAAAATCACAGCTGTTTGAAACCCATACCCAATCCCCCAAAACCTGGAAACAGAACAACGTTGAGATCGTGTAAAATCGGCGCTGAAGATCTGTACCATATGACCGTTTAAAACAAGCGGCGGTCGATTGTGACTTTTTCGCGGTCGACCGCGAGGCACCTCAGAAACTCATCAAAAGTCCAGAGACTTTCGCGGTCGACCATAGGAAATTTTGAGCTCACGGTCGACCGCGACGGTCGATCGTGAAAGTTTCTGCTACCCACTGACGAGTGAGCTCAGGCGCGATCGACCGTGACGGTCGACCGCAATCTGATACACTCAAAAACTGATTTTTAACTTACTAAAAAATATTTATAAAATATTCATTTGACTTCTGAAAATTGTGAAACTTTGTAAAATGTTTTTAATACTAAAAACAAATTATTTGAAAAAAGGAATTTTGCGAATAGGTCCTCATACTTGTGAAAAATAATATTTTGTGAAATACGTTCAAAACTATAAATATGAAAACGTGTGTGTTGGTATCCCAATAGCTTCAGATGTAATCTAAACTATTTGCCTACATTCTAGCACTAGAGAAAATAAAACCTAGCTAATATCCTCACGAGAATACAATTCTTGAGTCTTGATATAGTTTGAGTTGGATGAAGCTTTTAATTGAATTTGGTGTTCTTGAGTAAACATTGCTTCATCACTATGCCTCCTCCTCCTTTGGTTATCATCGTTGTAGTGCATATTCCATCCAATCCTTCATATGTGGCACTAACAAGCTTGATATATGAATTCACTATATTTTCACTCAATAAGCCATTAGTGCCGATAATGGTGGTTGTAAAACATCATCAAAACATAAGGGCTAACAGCTGACACATTCCAAACTCAAATGGTGTTGAACATGGCATTCGTTACAATATTTTGGCATCTTTTCATATATGATAGGTTAGACAAAACCATCATAATCTACCCAAATTTGCATAGGAGAGGGTTTCCTGAGATCGATTTCCACACACATACTAGCTACTCTACGATGCATGAGGGTCGTTGTAGGTTTGTCCAAGTATAAGAAACGTCCAACATGGTTAGCAACAATCTCCAAAAACTCTGGTATGAAGCATTGCAGACGAAGTTTGGGTGGAGAAACCCAAATAGGTACATGACATGCATCTTCTTTTAAGTGGCAAAGATTATGCATCAATAAATTTTGTAAAAAAATGATTTCATAGAATTTTGTGGCCGAGTGAGGACTTGCCGCAAATCAGCTTCCTCTTGAAGCCTCAGCAAGATGTTGGAAACATAATATACAATATAGCGGAAAAATGCATATCATGTAGATTAATCGAAATTAATTAAAATCTAAAAAAATACCTGAAACGCTTTCTGAATTTCATTGATAATTCGTCCCAAGATCAACACAGTAGCTTTCTCAAGAGAAAAAACCTTCAACTGAAATCCACCCGTCACCGAAGAGGAACAATGCAGAGAGATAGGTTCTCAAAATCTATTTCTTTTTACTCATGCTTTTTTTGAGGCTACATATGAGCCCTATATATAGGATTGGATCTACCTTATGGATTTCAATTTCAAAACAATTCTTAATTGTTTAAAACTCTTATCCATAATATTTAAAGATAGAATATTCTTTCCATAACAATTAGGATAGAAATAGATTTGTTCAAAAACTTTATCCATAACATTAGTGAGATCAATTGGGTCCCATATCGAGAACCAATTATTAATCAAATTAATAATTTTAATTTAACAATCAAATCCCTATCTGACCAACTGTTCATAAAAGCTCTTCCATAATATGGGATTAAATATTCGTGAATAATATTATCTTACATTCAGTCCCCTCCAGTATCAATTGATTTTAGGAAACTTTATTAAGCAGGACAAATCACCTACTTGCTCATTCCTAAAATTGCAATCCTATGATCATAAATAAAAACCATTTTTGAAACATCAAAAATATTTTATTTTATAAGAAAATAAATTTAGAAAAATAATTTTTAAAAACCACCCGTCGACGGGAATTTAATATATTCATGGGATATGCATAATAAATTAACTCATAAAAATGAGTATACTGGATCCTATCTAGATATCCATCACTTTCCTAAATGAAATCTAATAACCCAATATTTCAGGTTGTATAACACTTGTAAAACAAGCTTAACCATCATATCAAAGTATATTAGATTATCAAATCGAAAATGATAATATCATCAAGTCTAAGGGACCATGTAACAATTCAGATTCTCTATCTCTTAGGTGACTCGTCCTAGAGAATCCAAATAAGGTCTTGTGCTACACATATCAAATATGCGCTTATGACATACACACGGGGAATCTTCATTCCCGGTAGCTGAGATCAACTATCACATCTAATATATCGTTGTCATGCATAATAACCTGTTATAACTAAGCTATCCTTTACTAGTTATAGGTTAAGCACAAATTTAAGAAATCTCTGAATTAAATCATATCTCCAAGCAAGTGACCATCACAGTGCATGATTTAACAAAATAATCTCTAAGGATAAAATAACAATTATATAAAAAGATACCCAAACAACATGTGCAATAATAAAACTCAATTAATAATCAATAAAAAATGTATTGGATGTTTAAGGGCATATAACACTACTCTAGCACAAGAAACATCTCGATGAGAAGCATCTGATGGTGAAAAGCTGAGAAATTCCCTAGCTTTCTATTTTGGATTGACTTTCTTTCAAGGATGGTCATTGGTCTACCACCAGCAAATTTTGTGAGCGGACGTGGGTGGGGGCCACGTTAGGAGTTTTGTTCACGTGGGATGAGATAGCGCTGCTGAAGCAAAACGTGTGCGGGAGCAAAACGCGTGAAGTCGGAGCGTTTTGATGCAAGGCCCACCCGAAATTTGTTTATAAATACGTTCCCTAGGTTTTCGTGCGAGGCTGTGCAAGAGAGGGCAAGTGCAGGAGCTCTCCTTTTTTTGTGTGGCTACGAAAGAAAAGAAAAAGGAGGTGCGAAGGCAGAGGGGAGCAGGAGCAGGAGCACGGAGATTTAAGGGTGGCGGCTGTTTTGGGTGCAGAAACAGAGAGTTCTCATGTGGCTTTTGTGAGAGATTGAGAGATTGTTTGAGGGTTTGATTTGAGAGATTGTAAACCCTATTTGTATTCTCTTTCCCTCTATTAGTGGATCTCCCCCTCCTTGCCCCGTGGACGTAGGCAGTTTGCCGAACCACGTAAAATTGGTTGTTTGAGTTTGTGGCCATTGTAATAGATTTAGGGTCCCTCGACGCGCAGTCCTAGAGCTGACGAGAGGAAGAGCAAATATCCCACTTTGATGGGGTATTAGGCTTTCAGATTCTTGTTCCCTTTGAGATACAAGAATTCTTATCGATCTTTCTCTCTTATTGTGCACCAGAAACTCTGCCGAAATTTCCGCTGCGGACAACAAATTTCATAACTAAAGTATTACAATATAAATCCTCCACCTTAGGCAGCTCCGCATTCACAAAGTTGAATGCCATCACGCCAGTTTTGTTAGAACTGATAATATTAACACCCATGCGGGGAGTTCGAGCAAATTTCTCCACCGCCTCTGCATGAGAACGAACAAATCCAGGGCCTTTAGACTGCATCATTTGTGCATATGACTTCTGAGTAGGGTGACTATGCCAAGAGCCTAGATTAATATTGGAAAGAGCTTGAGTAGCTGTAAGAGGCTACTGAGCATGGTGGTCCAAGATTGGGACACAGGGTGAGGGAGCTGAAATTGGGTTCTGGCTTGGAGAAGGGGAGTGGGGTGGAAGGGGAGCTAAGGAAAGAAGGTAATTTAAGTGGGGTTAAGGGGATTTTGATTTTGGGATGTGGAATTTAACTTCTTTAAAGAAGAAGGTTTAGGATTTGGTGGATCTGGAGGACTTGATGTGGAAGGAGGGGGCTTGAGAGGGGGAGGTGGGTGGGGGTCCGCCATGAGCAGGTGGTCGCTGGAGAGAAGCTCTGACGAGCCAAGAAGGGATCGTAGTGGCTGTTGGGATTGTATCTTTGATTCTCTGTATAACTTCATGAGAATTAGATAGGATTAGAGATCTATCATGATTAAGAAATTGAGTCTCATCATGATTAGGAGTTTGATTTTCCTATATGTTGTGCACGGCGGAAGCTTCTCGGCAACACGAACAATAACTAGAACTAAAACTCAAACAATATGCAAACCACAATCACAGCAAGAACAAACAATTTACGTGGTTCGGTAAGTTGCCTACGTCCACGGGGCAAGGAGGGGGAAGATTTTACTATTAGAAATCAAGGGAATACAAATAGGGTTACAAATCTCTCAAACCAAACCCTAAAACCAAACTCTTGATCTCTCAAAGCTCTCCCACAATTGGATGTAACAAATCTCTCTTAGAGGCTGCTCAAAATCGTCCTTAGAATACCCTAACAAAACAGGATTAGGGTATATATAGATTACAAAACGAAACGGGTCTGAAACCTGAACCAACTGAAAACCGCTTCGTCGGTCGACCGGTACGGTCGACCGCGATCAATTCCGGTCGACCGACCCAGTCGACCGACCACCTTCCAGTCAGATACCGAGAGATCCAGAGAACCTGTCGGTCGACCGCACCGGTCGACCGACCACAGAACAGAAACACCTTCGGTCGTCCAGCCCGGTCGACCGACACCAGAGCTGAAGCACAGTAAGCCTTGTGCACGAATGCGGTCGACCGGACCGGTCGACCGCCGCCTGTTTCGTCTGATTCTGCTGCTGATGCTGATTTTCTGTAATTTCTTCAATTCTCCACCTCGGCGAATGTTTCCACCAAAACTGAGCCGACACCAAATCATATAAAAGTAAATATATGTGCTCACCATCCTGTAGCTTGTGCATATAAACACATGGGTCATATGGGCTCCTCGTGTACCCTCAGCCAATCATAAAGCCGTCGAATCTCTTATACCACTGTCTTGGTGACTGCTTCAAACCATAAAGAGACTTCTTCAGCTTACAAACCAAGTCTTCCTTTCCTGCAGCTTTGAAACCCTGGGGTTGTGCCATGTAGATCTCCTCATCTAAATCACCGTGTAGAAAGGCTGTCTTCACATCCATCTGGACCAAATCCAAATTCAACTGTGCCACCAACGCCAATAAAATCCGAATCGACGAATGCTTCATAACGGGTGAAAATACCTCGTTGTAATCAATGCCCTCAAGCTGTGTGTATCCCTTGGCAACCAATCTGGCTTTGAACCGAATGTCCCCAATAGAAGATCCCTCCTTCTTCGCATATACCCACTTGCAACCAATAGCTTTCTTACCCTTAGGTAGATGTGCAAGTGCCCAAGTGTCGTTCTTCTGAAGAGATTTCATCTCCTCCTCCATAGCTTCCCTCCATCTGATCGAATCGGGGCTAGACTCTGCCTCCCTGAATGTGGCTGGAACCATATCATCAACGACCTCCACTGATAGTGCATATGCGACCATGACATCATTATACCTAGCTGGCCGACGAATCTCTCTCCTCGGTCTATCTGCTGCAATGGTCCTCTAAACATGACCATGTTCCTGAGTCCCATGATCCACTGTACCCTCGGTCTGCCCAACTATCATCTCATCTCCTCCCAGTGTCACCTCTGTAGGAGCCTCAATGGATACAGTGCTATCTGGAGTGGGTGGAGTCACATCAACCTCCACCTGCTGTGATATCTCTCCTGTCTGGTCTCCCTCCACCTGCTGAGGGGCTCGAGACCTCATCATGTATGCCTCGTCAAATGTGATATCTCTGCTAATAACTATCTTCTTGTCCTGTGGATCCCATAACTTGAAGCCTTTGACTCCATCTCTAAATCCCACAAAGACTGCTTTTCTCGCTCTCGTATTTAATTTGCCATCACTGACATGATAATAAGCTGGACACCCGAATATCCGAAGCGACTCATAGTCACTAGCCACCGAACCAAACCAATGCTCCAAAGGAGTCTTCCCGTCTATCGCAGTGCACGGCAACCTGTTCACGAGATGGCTCGCATAAACCAACGCCTCGGCCCAAAAGGATCTAGGCAATCCACTCTGAGTCATCATACACCGCACCTTCTCCAGCAAGGTACGGTTCAATCTTTCAGCCACCCCGTTCTGTTGCGGTGTCTCTCGAACTGTGAAGTGTCTTCTGATGCCGTGATCCCGGCAATACTGCAGAAACGGATCACTCTTGTACTCTCCGCCGTTATCTGAACGTAGAGTCTTCACCTTTCTACCTGTCTGCAGCTCCACTTTCTTTTTCCACTCCACAAAAATATCCAGGACCTGATGTTTATGCTTTATCGGGTATACCCAATTCCTCTTGGAATAGTCATCAATGAAAGTGACAAAATAGTTAGCCCCCCCAAGAGATGTGTTCTTGGAAGGACCCCAAACATCTGTGTGAATATAATCCAATGTACCTCAGGTGTTATGAACAGCGGTGCCAAACTTCACTCTAGTCTTCTTCCCAAGTACACAATGCTCACACAGCTCCATCTTGCAGGTCTTAGCACCTTTCAATAGTCCATGTTTCGCCAATGACTGTAGGGACTTATCTCCTGTGTGTCCAAGTCTCATGTGCCATAAAATGGTAGTGTCCTCCTCTGTAGTGATAGAAGCTGCCAGACCCCCTGTAACTGTCTTTCCCTTCAAGTAGTATAGGTTGTTTTCCCTGACACCTCGCATCACCACCATAGAACCCTTCGTGACCTTCACTGTAGCATCATCTAAGATCACTCGATATCCTGCTGCCTCCAAAGTCCCAAGTGAAATGATGTTCTTCGTCAACTGCGGCACGAACCTCACTTCCTTTAATTCCCTCACTACACCGTCATGCATCCTGATCCGGACTGAACCAATACCACCAATAGGACATACGTGGTCATTACCCATAAGCACGACATCCCCTCTCTCCAGCTCCTCAAAACTAGAGAACCACTCCCTCTTAGGGCAGATGTGATAAGTAGCTCCCGAATCCATCATCCACTCCGTGGAATCCGCATAGCAAACCGACGGTAAAGCAGGGCATGAATAGCCTGAAGAATCTGAATCTGAATGCTCACCAATAGCTTTAGCAACATTCACTTCTGAAGCTTGTGCAGCTTTCCCCTTATTCTTCCCGGCTTTTTCTTTCCACTTTGGGCAGTTAATCTTCCAATGTCCTTCTTCTTTGCAATACCGACATTGATTTCTACCAACACTCTTATAGGCACTCCTATTCTTTGACTTTAAGCGGTTGAACTGACGACGGTTTGGATCTCGGCCTCGAACTGCTAACGCATCTCCCGATGCCTTCTCGGAGGGTTCACCATCACTCTTCCTCAACTCATAGTTCACCAAAGCTGAGGTCACCTCCTTGTAACTAACTGTAGTTCTTCCGTTGATCATAGTGAGAACGAACGTACCATAATCATCTTCGGGCAATGAACACAGAAGTAGCATCGCCTTGTCTTCATCCTCAACTATAATATCCACATTGGCCATATCTGAAAGTAGCTTAGTGAAGTTATTGACATGCTCCCTGATGGAAACCCCTCTCTTCATCTTGAACTGGTAAAATCTCTTCTTCAAGTGAAGCCGATTCTCAATGCTCTTCGTAAGATATTTCTCATTGAGTACTTCCCACATCTTCTTCGCCGACGTCTCGTTCATGACATCATAAATAAGATCCGGCGTCAAGCATGACCTAATAACACCACAAGCTCTACTGTTCATCTTTCTCCAAACCTTATCCTCCAACTCCGCGGGTTTCTCTTTTAACTCAAGAGTCTCCTCCAAATTCTGTGCATCCAAGGCATCCATCACCTGATACCTCCACAATCCAAAATTGATCTTACCATCGAACTTCGGAACATCAATCTTCGTGTTATTGATGCTCAGACTCTGTATCGCCTTTGTTAGAGACGAACCTGACGTGCTTGCATCTCCCATGTTGTCGATCTAGCTCTGATACCAATTGTTGTGCACGGCAGAAGCTTCTCGGCAACACGAACAATAACTAGAACTAAAACTCAAACAATATGCAAACCACAATCACAGCAAGAACAAACAATTTACGTGGTTCGGCAAGTTGCCTACGTCCACGGGGCAAGGAGGGGGAAGATTTTACTACTAGAAATCAAGGGAATACAAATAGGGTTACAAATCTCTCAGACCAAACTCTTGATCTCTCAAAGTTCTCCCACAATTGGATGTAACAAATCTCTCTTAGAGGCTGCTCAAAATCGTCCTTAGAATACCCTAACAAAACAGGATTAGGGTATATATAGATTACAAAACAAAACAGGTCTGAAACCTGAACCAACTGAAAACCGCTTCGTCGGTCGACCGGTACGGTCGACCGCGATCAATTCCGGTCGACCGACCCGGTCGACCGACCACCTTCCAGTCAGATACCGAGAGATCCAGAGAACCTGTCGGTCGACCGTACCGGTTGACCGACCACAGAACAGAAACACCTTCGGTCATCTGGCCCGGTCGACCGACACCAGAGCTGAAGCACAGTAAGCCTTGTGCACGAATGCGGTCGACCGGACCGGTCGACCGCCGCCTGTTTCGCCTGATTCTGCTGCTGATGCTGATTTTCTGTAATTCCTTCACTATATATATTCTTCCATTGTTGGAGGAAAAACCAAGGAGAAGGAAGAGAGCCAATATTCTTATAATCTAGGATTAGCAGAGGGCGTAGCCTGATTTAAAAATATTATGCAAGAGGCGAGGGTTTCATAGCCTTTGTCTGTGCAAAAGATTACAATATTAGGAGAGGGTTTCACAGTCTTTGTCCATTCAAAAGATTGTAAGGAGAGGACTTTGGAGATAATATGAGAGTTAATTATGTATGTGAGGTTGAGAGATTGAGAGACGAGAGTTGAATGGTTCCTCTTATAGTTCTCCCTGATACATAATGGATTTCTCGTATTGTTGCCCGTTGATGTAGGTCAAAGTTAGTCGACCGAACCACGTAAATCTCGGTATTTTTTTCCTTGATTATAGTTATTTTTTATCTTATTAATTGTGGGTTAGATTCTGAGTTGTGCAAATCCTAGTAGGCGGGGACACTAAAATTTCCATCAAGTGGTAACAGAGCGACGATGATGATTCTGGGAGCATGTTCACAAGATAGGCGTCATACAAAAGTGAAGATCGGTGGCATTACAAGAATCAAGATAATACTGTTGTGATGATTGGGGTACTGTTCACGTAGATCTGACGGTTGAGATTGATTTGTCTTTTGATCGAGAATTTAGAGGCGGGTTTTGGTGATCCAAGAGTCGTTCCTAGGGTTTTTCGACGTGCTGAGTTTGTTTTTGACATCGGTTTTATAAAATTCAATCTATATAGTGATTGATTTGAATTTTTATTACGGTTAGAGGATGATAACTTCTTCGGGTCCGAAGTTTGATATTTCGTTATTCAACGGCAAGACAAATCTGATGACAGATAGGGCAAACAAGTATGTGACGTATGAGACTGGTGTAAAGAATCAGATGTGATTCTAGCAGTAGAGTTGTTAGCATATAATACGCAGAGTCATCGCAAAAGTAGTAGTTGGTTGGTGTGTAGACTCGAGGAGGACAGTGCCAGATTAAGAGGAGCTGTAAGCAGGCACGACTGAGTGACACACATGCTAATGGATATGGTGACATTAGACTTGAAGATGATGAGCGTTCATATTCGATCTAGGCCAACTGATGAAGGAGATGGAGGCATCTTGCTCGTAGTGTGGAGTAGGAGAGGTGCACCGATATGATTCGAGACGAGCGATGCAGGTGGAGTACGAGGACAGTAAGTGAGGGAAGGCTACTGTCAAGTTCAATTTGGGAGGAAAGCATGGTTGATTTACTTCTAATGTCAGAGGTGGCAAAGATCTCTTAGTGTACACAAGAGATGTGGAGGCGCCACAGCGAGGCAAATGAAAGTGAGGGTCACAGGGGAATCCAGTTAGAGTGCAAGCGTTCTAATTAGGAGTGCGACTGCTTCGATTTAAAGTGCGAAAGGAAAAGAATACGCTAGCAGGAGAGGCAAAGTTTCAAGACAGCGATGATATATCTTTAAGAGAGTTTGGGAATCAAATCAAAGGTGAAGATTGTTGGGATTGTATCTTTGATTCTCTGTATAATTTTATGAGAATTAGATAGGGTTAGAGATCTATCGTGATTAGGAGATTGAGTCTCATCATGATTAGAAATTTGAGTCCTATTCTAATTAGGAAGTTAGACTAGAGATAGAGTTTTAATTTTCCTATATATTCTTCTATTGTTTGAGGAAAAACCAAGGAAAAGGAAGAGAGCCAATATTCTTATAATCTAGGGTTAGTAGAGGGTGTAGCCTGATTTAAAAATATTGTACAAGAGGCGAGAGTTTCGTAGTCTTTGTCCATGCAAAAGATTACAATATTGGGAGAGGGTTTCACAGTTTTTTCTCCGTTCAAAAGATTGTAAGGAAAGAACTTTGGAGATAATATGAGAGTTAATTATGTATGTGAGGTTGAGAGATTAAGAGACGAGAGTTGAGTGGTCCTTCTTGTAGTTCTCCCTGATACATAGTGGATTTCTCGTATTGTTGTTAGTGGACGTAGGTCGAAGTTGGTCGACCGAACCACGCAAATCTTGGTGTTCTTTCTTCTTGCGGTTGTTTTCTATCTTATTAATTGTGGGTTAGCTTCTGAGTTGCGTTGATCGTAGTAGGCGGGGACACTAAAATTCCCCAACAGTGGCTAGGGCAGGAATCACCTATTTTAGCAAAACTCTCCACTTGTCCTTTGGCTTGAAGATATTCTTGATTTTCATTTTTTGCTTACCTTTTGGGTACACATTTAATGTTAATCGTTTTTATTAGATACGGTTCTCCTACTATCCTCTAACTCAAAAAGGGGGAAGGAACTATTAATTTGATCCGCACTTCTTAGACTTAATTGGCATTTGTAAGTGATAATCTTTGTTTTTAATGATGTGGACATGTCTCACTAGATTAAGCGGATATAACCTCACCGAATAGCCAATTGTACTAGGTAGGTATTACTATTTGATAACAAAATATTGTCCTAATTTACCCGTGATAAGTGGCTAACTCTATACTAATTTAACATGGAGTAGGCTAACTTTTTAGTAGCTAGGTCCCCAGTAGACAAGTCTTAAGCGGTTAGCACAACATAATATCAAATTAAATAATAACTTGGTCGTTTTTACTGGTTATTATTATTGTACTCCGTACGTGTTGCGTAACACACAAGCTACTACTCGAACATGTTTTGGTGTCGGTATTAGTTTATGGGAGCTAGAAGCCTTGACTTATAATTAAACCAGCTGACTAGGGAAACTAATTAAGTTATTTAACACATTATTAGCACAAGAAAAGAAAATAAAAAAAATGGTTTCCTCTTCTTGTTGGCCACTTTTCTAACGAGAGGTAAGACTTGAAGGTCTTTTCTAAAACTACGAACACGTTTTCTCTTATTGAAAAGACGGTGGATAAAAACATATCCCACCTGTTCCATTAATAAGTATTTAATGAAACATTTTTGAAAATTGACAAATATTTGTTGTAGCACGCGAAAACAAACAAAATTAAGTACAAGGAAAAAAAGGAAACATATAAACCTAGCTCTATCCGGAAAAATATATATGAGTTTTGCTACAGGGACCCAAATTATGGGACCAATAGAGGGGACAAGTGAGGTGTCATCATTCTATTGGATAATGAGTTGGCCATCATTAATGATTGTCAACTCATTATCTAATAGGAGGGAGACACCTCACTTGTCTCATCTATTGGTCCCATATTTTGAGTCCTTGAGGAATTTCTCAATATATATATACGGAAAAATGTTGTAATTTCTTCTCTAGGAGCCCTTTGTCCAATAATGAGATCTAGTAGAGAGAGTGGTTTTACGTAGTAATAAACCTTTTTCATTATTTTACTTTCCACTCGAGCATGAGAATTTTACAAAATCTAGAAATAAGTTATTTTTATAGACAATGGTCTTGGAAAACAATCACGAACTTGATGGTGTAGAGTTGTTACGCAACGGTGAAAACAAAGAAAGCCTTTCCACGAGGACTTTCTTCAAGAAAGTCTTACCATGAGGACTTTCTCAAATATAAACGTCGAGAATTGGCTATGATCTCTTCAAGAGATTAGAATTTATTCAATTCGAAAAGATGATAGCCACTGCCCCAAAACAAATTATTTAGAGGAATCTAAAAGGGTTTTTTTATTCTTCTTCTTTGGTTTGATTTTGTTATCCTCAGTTAAGCTTTAAAACTGAGGATCTGAGGTGTACTTAACTGCTCAAATTTTGGTTATGAAATAAAAATTTTCATTTACCAAAAAAAAATTATTTAGAGGAAAACTCTAAAACTATAAAAAAAAAGTTAAAAACAAAATTACTAAGTTACCCAACTGGAAATAAGAAATAGCAAACTGCAAATTAATTTGAAGCCCTAAACGATCTCAGATGCTCGAAAAATAGCGGATCTCATAGCCAAGCTATGAGTCTTGCTCGTTGGCCTGTTTCGCTTGAGCTTTACAAATTTCGACTCATTCAAACATTCTGGATTTTCAATCCTATATAACTTTTTGTCTTACATCAAGTTGGCATCAATTGCTATCATCTGATCGATGCCCTTTTCATATTCACTAATGTGAACACCGTGCAAAGCACGGTATAGGATACATTATTTTTTCCTGCTATAGTAATCCCAGTTTTAAATGTCACAGTACTTTTTTTGAATTACTACAGTATCCAGCCTATATTATAGTTTTTTTTTAAAATGCTACAGTATTCCGTTTGTATAGAGGAATAAATATGAACCAAATTCAATGAGTTTACGCTAGTTTTTCCCGTTTGTATAGAGGAATAGATATGAACCAAATTCAATGAGTTTACACTAGTTTTTCTCATCAAGCTCTCTAGGAAAAAAATTATTAGTACAAAACCCACAATGAGAGGAAAGCTTAGACTAACGCGGTTCAACCTCAATACTTCTAGCTACTCGGAAAAGTTAATTAGACTATGATATGATCTCTAGATTGCAAGCTAGTGGTTAAAGCCTTTAACGGCAGTTCACGCGTTTTTTCTCTTTTCACTTTTTTCCAAGAAATCCCACCCTGTTTTATTAAAGAATTAATTAATGAAAAAAACATCAAATAAGAAGTAGATTATTTAATATGTCATTAACCAAGATTGTCATTGTCGACTACATCTTAAACCTTAGCCCTTAAGCATGCTAGTAAGCTGCGGTCAATGTTCAGAAATAAAGCAGCCATCACACGCATGGTTTGCTTGTCAACTTAAAAACATGGAATGGAAAAATAGAAGCTAGTGATTTTTATTTTTTTTGTCAATTAAGAGTTATTTTCTTTGTAACTGCAGATTAATGACTTGTATTTCCCCTCTTCGGTGAATTAGCAAACCCAAATTTCCAATAAAGAAAATTTTAGCTTATATTAGAAATTGTAGAAATATTAATTTTACATAAAGGCCAATGCCACACATATATAGTGATTAGAGTAACTTCAAAATATTCATTAATAAAAGCTAATAAACAATCCACGAGATTTCAGACGTTTCTTTCCTTCTCCACACACGCGATATTTACTTGATCAAGATCACGTGCAGAGAAAGAACGTGAAAAGGTGTCACAATTAAGTGCGGAACGGATAAATATACAAGGAAAAATGTGATCTCATAAGGTGGCGGGTTAGTTAACCGACCGATATTGGTGACTTGAATCATCAAATACAACTAAATTTGCTTTGACTAGCTACATGTATATATATATATATATATGCATGTATGATTTTGCTTTCTCGTGTATATAGGTTATTTTTTTGGAAATTTCATGGAAAATTCGGTACTAGATTTACGTCGTGGAAATTTCATGCTAGAAGAAAAACTAGATAAAAAGAACACCAACGGACTGAGAAATTTCTTATTAGCTGTAGACGTGGCACGAGATAATTAAGCCTCCAACGAGCAAGTTTGACCGAGTGCATAGAATTAGTCAAAAAGATTTTCCGTAGGTGAAAATTCTCAACTGAAGGCCTTAATTAGGTTAATTATCTAAGAGAGTTTAACTACTCAACTTTGATATATATATATACAGGATAATTTTCTGCAATATTTTCTCCTGTTCAAAGAGGAAAAAAATATATCTTTCTAATTAGTTAGCTAAATCGAAGCCCCCTAAATTCCTGCGTGGTTCTTAATTAAGGACCACGTGAGCTTCCTAGAAATGAATAAGGAGCTCCATCTTATTTATAAAGAAATAAAATTATATATACTGCGAAAGATGCATGCAGACTTGAAATGTTCGTCGTTTTAATTAAGTCAACCGAATAATGTGAAAAGGGAAACAAACACTCATGCTTTGCTTAATTCTCTTGTTCGTTCATCTACCTACCCCCCCCCCCCCCTACGTACTCCACAAAAAGCCACACTCACTTGCCTCCGTGCTAAGCAAAACCAAACTAGAAGCAACTAGAATTTTGATCATGACTTTGAAACTTAGCTGCGCGCGGACTCTCATTATATTGCTGAGTCACCTAAGAAACTAATTTTTATATTATTTTTTTTTATAGAAATTAAAACACCACCCAAACTCTCGAAGGCCTTCCCATGCATCCTCACGTACGTCACCACAAATAATTAACTATTAACACCCCGCAGCAGCATGCACCTAGCTTTTAGTGTTTCCCAAACAACAAATATTTACGCCCGCAATTTGTGTGAAGTCACTTTCTCCGAAGGCCAACCAGCCATCTACACCCCCTCAAAGGACAATTCTCACTTTAACTCTTTAGGTAGTCTAGACATCTCAAAAAAAAAAAAAAAAAAACTATATATAGGCTCCTGATCAACTTCTCTTCATACATCATACACCACCAACCGATCAATCAAAATGGTGGAGATGAAGAAGAGATTCAGAGCGGATGATCAGAACACGGGCATAGTCGACGCTCTCCTATCGCTCTCTCGAGGAGGAGATGGGGTACCTGAAACGGGTCGTGACCATAACCATAAGCGAGTTTTCGAATGCAAGACTTGCAGTAAGCAGTTCTCTTCCTTCCAAGCGCTCGGGGGTCACAGGGCGAGTCACAAGAAACCGAGGTTGGCGGACGGTGACACGGGCCGGGCCCAAAACGCAAGGCCCAAAGCCCACGAGTGTTCGATTTGTGGGCACGAGTTCGCGACCGGGCAGGCGTTGGGTGGGCATATGAGAAGGCATAGAGCCGACAATGATGGGTTTGGTCGTGCGGGGCGGAAAGCCATCGGTAGAAGGGTCGACTTGTGGGATTTGAACCTGCCAGCCTCTGGCAACGATGCTGAGCGTCGAGATTTGGGGCTTGTTGGGCTCGAGCTCGAGCTTGGGCTTGGAGTGTATTACGTACATAAGAGGATTCCAACGGTGGACTGTTTTCGTTGAGAGAGTCTCGATATCATTAGTTTTGTATATTATTGTTCCGGATTCGCACTTTATTATTTTGTTCTTTTTCGGATTATTCTTGTACATGAGATTTTGTAGCCATATGATTATTTTTGTATAGCTATGATACATAATCGTCATTAAATTCTCCTTACAATCAGATAACCAAGGCTTTAAGATGTGATATCGTTTAGTCAAAACACAAGTTACTTCATTATTATCACCTTTTTAGTTTCTACCTTGGATAGCCATCACATATTTCCCTAAATCGTCAATAAATACTGAAGCGGGAGAACATTCCGAGTTGCCCAATTATTGTGTCAACATTCAATTTACAATTTTCATTATGTGCCGAAATCCTTGATACATAGGAAGAGATAAAAACTGCTGTGTTTTTACAAGGATCTTCTACTTTTAGGAAAAAGTAGATTAAGCCTAAAGATCAACAAAATTTCTCCTAATACATAAATTAGTTGCAACCATCTCAGCAAATTATCCACAATGCCGTACAGTGGTAGAATAAACTGTTAATCAACATTTTACCCGAATTATGCTACCTCCTGAAACTCACAATGTATCTCTTGCATATTTCTGCACGTAACTTTAGCACCTCAAAAAACAAGCACAATGGCTTAAACAGAAGTCGAGATATATCTCTTACGTAAGTGAAAGTAAAAGGTTACCTGATAATGATAACTATTTAGAGGGAAAAGAAAGTTCCGCCAATTGTTGAGGATCAACGGGTGAGGGCGCCTTTGTAAGGGCACACTGTGCAGTGGTGGTCTTTGGAAAAGCTATCACATCACGGATTGAACTTGCTTGTGACAAAAGCATTACCAGGCGATCCAATCCATATGCGATGCCGCCTGCCAAACAGTTGTGAAAAAGTTAATAATGTACAGTTTTTAAAACACGAATTTAAGCATCCAAAGAGAGAACGCCGAGGCTATTGTTTCCCTTACCATGTGGAGGAGCACCCATGTCCAGACACTCCAAAAGATAACCGAATTTATCTTCAGCCTGTCGATCATCAAAGAAACTGAACAGTCTCAATGCTCCGTACCGCTGCTTAAGTGTGGGTGTAGGCATATAACCGATGCAAATATGTACACAAACCTAGAACACAACAAGTTCTTGGATTTTTCTATCTGTTAATGTTAATCGTACTTTACGCTTTAGCAATAAGTAAGCCTTAATGGGAAGATTACTAAAAACAATCCAAATTCCATTTCACACTTCTGTTCCAATCTATTAGCACATCGCGTCATCAAAGTGTGATCCGAATACAATATCTTAATCAGTATATGCAAAGCTCAGCTAGTGATCCAAAAGACATTTAATCAAATTATTGATCTTGAATGTGTCTATCTACTTTGCATATACAAACTAAGTTTGTGTGCATACAAGTGGAGGCCTTTAGATATGACTGACAAATTCTACGGAGTAGCAGGACCAGTTCTTATGAAGAAACTAGCCCAGGCCAACAATCAAAGAGTACATGGTGTCTCATATCATCTTTTGATTTGCAAGGAATATCCAATTCTATGAAAAACACCAAAGCTTTTATCCAAAATTTCTAAGATCAGTTAAACGAATCCCTCCTATCCGCTCAGTTCTATTAAGGGCTACCTTGGCAGCCTACTCAGCATTTTATTCTACTGACACCATTCATGTTCATTTCGGGGTTTTTGACAGCAATTTATGATTTTCTAAAGTCATTCTCCAACTTGCACACTACATGGTGAAGTCATGAAAAAAGAGAGTCGACAACAGTATGCATGATTAAAAAAGGGACTTTCCAGCATAATTAAAAAAAGGCCATATGTGTATGGAGATCAAGGTATATCTCAGTAGAGAAGGAGAGGGCAGAAACGTGGGAGAGATAAAGATATGAGAGATGTAATTTGTAAAACAAACATGACCAAACAAAATAAATTGCATAAACAAGCACGCTTAAAAAAATAACTAGGCGAAATTGCATGAAAACTGGAGAAGCGCTAAATCAAAGAGGGTCTAGCCGAATTGGTAAGCTGCCTATGAGTCGTACTCCAAGATCTCTAGTTTGACTCTCCTGGGAGCACACAGGAATTTAATTTCGTGGAATACCCAAGGCCGTGTGTTGGGCCACATATGAGGGTTTGATACCTATGGTCCAAAAGATCATGGGGAAGTTACCTCGTTAAAAAAATAAAAAAAAATCAAAGAGGAAATAAGAATTAAATTATTCATCCTTAAAGTTTAAGAGTTGCACCTGCTTTGGAGAAATACCAACTATCTCTAGAACCTTTTCTTGAATTTCGCGTTTATAAATTCTCAAGCTGCCACCACCAATCTGAGTCGTAAATAATACAAATAAGCAATTATATAGCTTACTCCCACTTACAAACGTAATCAAACATACAGGTACAAGGATGTGCTAGAACTCACTCTGAGAACCACGCACAGACTAACATTGATTTTGTAATCAAATTAAAAAGATTCTAAGACACATGACACGCAACTGAAACATAAACATCAGGCATTACAAATCTTTGATGAAACTTTGATTGTATATAAATTAATGCGAATTTTTAAATGATCTATGAACAACTTATACGGTGGACATCTTGGTTTTCTATTAGTGAAGACATCTACTTTTATTTTGTTTTCATACGATGGAATACATGTAGCATGCCTTCTATTTACAAACTTCTTCACTTTTTTTTAATTACTAGACAGGGTTGTTCTTCCAAACACATCAATACCAAAGAAATTTCAATATTCTGGATAAAGAAACGCTAAGCTATTGCTAACCATTTAGTGAACAAGCAACAAACACAAAGTTAGTTTTCCACTGAGTGCAAAATGGCAACTAAAAACAGCATTGTTTGTAAAACAACCAGAATATATATCTTGAAAATAAGAGTTAATGGTGTAGAAAAAAAGTATTGCTAATCGAAATCATTAGGTAATTTAAGATCAAATCGAAATCATTAGGTAATTTAAGATCAGGAACAATAGAGGTACCTCAGTTCCATTGTAGACCATGTCATAAGCTAATGCACGAGCTGAAGAAATATCATCAATATCTTCCGGATTTGGTGCAGTAAAAGGGTGGTGCAGAGCCTGTAAAAACAATCAATCAACTTATTAGACGAATCAGGGTAGCATTTTCACAACCTGACAACCTGGCTCTGATACCATGTCATGAGGAAAAGTGACTTGATCTCATTGTGGGTCAGGCCTCGTTATTATATAGATAGGAAATATTTTGAGATATCAAGTGTACCCGATGTGGGACAAACTTAACTAAAATATTCTTTACTACTCTAATACAACTAATGCATTCAGAACAAGAGAACAACACATAATCAAATGTAAGCTAGTAATAGCTTATGATACAACAAAAGCAAATTTGATAACAAGGAAATCTTGTAAAATTAACAAGTCTTTCAGGCTTGTAAAAAAAAGAAGAAGAATAAGTAGCTTTATTAAAACACGGCGTAGTTGATTTTGATAAAACATGTTCTAGAACGTGAAAACTGAGTACTATGCAAAACAAAAACCTGACTGTTTTCATATAAAAACTGAAGCAGC
>BQKN01067163.1:0-60006 GCA_022839385.1 Asparagus kiusianus
GGACAGGCTGGTCTGAGGGTTCGTCGAAGGAACAGGGAAGAAGGGGCAGGCTGCAGGAGTCGTCGGAACAGGACGGGGGGGGAGGTGGGGGGGCTGCTCTGCAGGAGTCGTCGGAACAAGGGGGGGCTGGTCTGCAGGTTAGGGTTAGAGGGGGGAACCGGAAGAGGAGGGGGGGCGCAGCCGGGTGAGAGAGGGGGGGTGGCGGCTAGGGTTTTTGTGGCTCTGATACCATAAAGAATATGAAACCCTAATCTTATTATGCAATCTCTTGGGCTTATATAGGCCCCTACAAAATACAACTTACAAATAAGTCCCTACATATTACTCATATGTCAACAAAATCTATGTTTTGAAAGGGTACCGTCCATGTGATGTTTTGGTGGATTTTAAGGTAAAGTCGAAGAAATATCCTATGCTTCAATCTATGAACTGCGAGAAAGAATTGAAGTTGTTGTTTAGAGGATTTTTTTTATTTAAATACTATACTTCGTCATGTACATTCAAAACATCTATTAATCAGTTCATCATTTTGTCTTTGATTATGCACATCAAGCTATAAAAATTGAGAGCACTTTGCTCATTGTCCTCAATAGCTGATACAAGTACCGTAATCATGTATTCGAGTTTGAATTAGTTGAAGACAGGATTTTATGGATCATGTATTTGTTTAAGCAGCAGATTTTGTTTTTGCGCCATTCAAATTGGTTAGGAGCTGACAAGTGTATGGACTGATTTTCGTCAAATGTTTCAGATGCAAATTAACAATGGCGTAAACCAAGAAACTTATGTGCACTGATTTCGGATATAGGTACCGTATAAAAAAGTATAAAAAAATTTCTGCACTGACTCGTGCAACTGATTTTGCTTAACAAATTGGACAACTTATTGTTAAGTGTCCCCGTCTATATTATGATTTTGGACTGGTTGCTTGTCCCAAATTATGCTAAAATATAAGAATAAGATCTCTCTAAACTAATCATTCCTTAAGTTTGAAATCTGTATCTTCAAAATGCAAACTCTTAATGTAAGAGTTGAGTCTGTTGATGCATGTGAATGCATGCTGATTATTAGTTGAAGCAACCCCCCCCCCCCTCCCCTGGCAAGTAGAGCTCGTGTCATCTACACGTTACTCTAGAGGACGCTGAAGGGTTTCTGTTGAATTTCATTATAAGTTAAGTAGGACTCACCTCATGTCCATGGTAAAAAAATGATGTTGTTGACTTGCTTTTGTTGTTCCAAATGATTTGATGGGAGGAATTTAGAGCATAGATTTCATAAATTAGGAGCTAATGAAATGTGCTTTTAGTTACTAGATTATCTGCTGATGTTAATCCTTTCGTGAATGTTGCCAATTCTAACATAGCTGGTTTCAGTGTTGTAAAATGCACTATAATTCGTTATTTCGCATTATGTAAGGTGGCAAAACTTAAATCATTACATATCAGTTTGAAATAGCATAGACATGTTCTAACTATATACGATTACAATATAGCATACATTATGTTAATATAATGTACTTATTTTAAAGGGTTGATTCCAAGTTGGCAGTCATTACAACTCATATTTTTCAAGGAACTTTCTGCTCCGTAGCTGATCCTACTATGATGGAAAGGCCAATATGATGAAGATGATATTGTATCAGATACTTGGCTGCTTGTCATGCGAGATAACTCTCTTTTCTCATGTCAGATAGTCCTCAATACTTACTTCTTCTCAGTAGAAAGAACTGCATCCATCCATATGTATATAACAAAGTTAATTGCACATGGAACTGGAACTGGAACTGTTCTATTTGCTTACAGCATCCTCTATAGTTACCTCTTTCTTTGCATTTTTCATTTTTCAGTTGGCTTAGTTCTTTTAAGTTTTGATGACAGGAGCAAGAAGGTGCCACGTTGCTGGTTTCTGCAAAGTTTTCACTTCTTTCCAACCGCAACATATATCTTCAGTTTGAAGAGGTACCCATTTATTTGTGTATGTCAGGATTTAGTTGTTTTCTTTAAAAAATAATATCAGTAGTAACAAGAGACTGGAATGTATTTGCACATTATAATTATTTTTTTATCTTTATGAAATCATCACAGCCTATGTATTTGCACATTCCCAAGTATTTGTAGATATTGGTGAAACCACCTTGAAAAATACTACTTTTCAACCTGATTATAATCTGAGCTGCTGGCACTTGCTTTCTTCTGGTACTCCGGTGTTATGGTGTTTGTTCTGTAAGCTCTAATGGCAAGTACTTCAAAATGGAGAATTAGGGAATGGAGCTAATATATGTATACTTCAGTTACAGTCCTGGTCTATGCACTTGTGGCAGCAGCTGGAGAGATATTTGCAGCTATACACAATGTAATGTGACGATGCATGACTTAGCTAACTGCAGTGAGTTGTGAAACTAATATGGACATGGATACATATTGTGAACCTAATACTGTGTCCCACAGCTTTGTTCTGGCAGTGACTGTTTATTGTTATATGCATCTTAGGTTTTTTAATCAAAGTCTCAGAACATAGTTTTGTCCCTGACATTTGTTGAATTCAGGGTTTTATTCCAGTACTCAAATCTTTTCCTCACAGGTAGCTGTTGAGAATATCAAAATCAGCGAGCAGCTTCAAGCCTTGATAGCTCCAGCGATACTTCCTCGATCATTTTTAAGCCTTCAGGTAGATCTAGTAGCACAATCCTTTGGTGCAAATATCAATTTTCCTTTCTTTTTTTTACATAAAAATGGCAACACCATGGACCTGCTGGTTAATTCTACTTAAAAGTCAGCAAAACACGGAAGTGATATCACCTGTTGTTTTGTATGCCACGTCCAGTCTATAGCGTCATTCATGGTGATCGGCTTCATATATTGCTTCCATATCCTTACTACCTTTTATATGCTTTTATATGATGGAGGTTACATTTGATATTGCAGATCTTACAGTTCATCAGAACTTTCAGAGCGCAGGTGCCTGTGAGGAGTCCAGAAAGGTAAAATCTTCTACATTGCTGATTGTTTCAAACCTCTCTTATAAGTCTCTGAAGGGTTTCTTTTTTCCCCCAGACGTTCGCCTGGTGGGCTGTATTACCTTTCATATCTGGATCGTGACATGCTCCTGGGCCGGTCTGTTGGTGGAGGAGGTGCGTTTGTTTTTACACGAGCTCAACCGCTAACTTCTTAATGCTCTTTTCCTTGTAAAGTATATTCAAAATTTTGTGCATAACACAAATACTCATCAAATCAAAGCTGGAAAATATATTGAATTTGTATTCATGTATGACGTACAGCAAGATCTTGTCTCGATTTACTATATGCTTGTATGATGGGAGTAAGAATCAGAAATCCGTAGGGTGTTCCTTTCGGCCTTCGGGTTAAGTACAAGTTTATCTCTCATATCTATACACAAATCAGGGGGGAAGGATGGTACATAGAAAGGGATAACGAGAAAAAAAAACTGTTTTTTTTTTTCTTCGGGGAATCAGTTTGTGGTTATCCGGTCGAGCCAAGAATCCCACGAGAGAGCTTGAGCTGGTCAGAGAGATACTTGATCTGCAACTTGTAGGCCCTGGCTTGTATGACGGCCTCAGCCTCGAGATCTCCAAGCTCAGAGCAGAGCCTTTCTTCGGCCTCCTCAACCATCCTCAGCCTCTGCCTCATTGTCGCAAGCTCCTCCTTCATTCTCTCCTCCCTCTCCTTCCCCTCGCTGACCTCTCTCTTCAGCTCCTCGTTTCTGTTCATCAGCTCCTTGTAGTCGGGAATACTTGCAGCAAACACGATCGGAGCCATATCGATCGAGGAAATCCTTCTGATTTCTCTTTGTTCTTTTTTATGAGTAGGAGTGCTTCCAATGGTTTCGTATGGCATCCCTCTTATAGGTGGAGGATTGACTTCTGGTTGTTCACGAAGTAGAGAAAAGTATCATAAATCCATAATAATATCAAGTTAAGGATCTATGCCATGGACGTGAGAATTGAGTTGATTTGATAGAGAGTAATAAGAACGTGCGGTCCAATAGTCATTTTGTTGGCGTAGAGTCTAGGTTAGTTTTTAAGACTCGTATGCTTGTATGTATTTCACTATTTTGGTAGGTTTAATGCTAAATGCCAGAAAAATGCGTCACTGTCAAATCTAAAGCTCTACTGTTGGCAACTAATTTGCATGAACTAGGTTGGAGTTTTGCTAGTTTGAAGTCAGAAACCCGTCCTCGGGGTTAAGCCGATTCCAAAGTTTATACAGTAACACTGCCTTGTTTAAAAAAGCAACAAACATTTTTAAGTTGGGACCGGTAGAGAGACCCGATATGCTAGTTTTGAGCGGCAAATTTACAGATATTGAGACATGAGGGGCAAATTTGTAAATATTAAAGATACGAGTGATATATATGCAAAAAAATTCCTAAAAAGAAAGTGTTGGACAAATTTTCAAAACCATCCTATTTGAACATTTAATCCCAAAAATACGACATGTTTTGAACTTATTTGCAAAAATCGACTTGGTTTCAGCCCTGACGTTGAAACCAGATCGGTTTTTGTAAAAAAGCTTCCGAAACTTCACGAGAGTTGAATTCCCGTGAAGTTTAGTAAAGCTGCGAAATTTTACGGGAGTTGGAACTCCCGTGAAGTTTCATAGTTCAAAAAAAATTTGAAACTTCACGGGAGTTCAACTCCCGTGAAGTTTCAGAAAAAAAAATTTCAAAAACCGATCTGGTTTCAGCTCCAGGGCTAAAACCAGGTCGGTTTTTTAAAATAAGTTTAAAACAGATTTTTTTTTTTAAGATTAAAAAATATGGAAATATGTTGGTTTTGAAAATTGTCCGGAAAGTGTTAATAAATAATAGGATGGGCGCATTTTACATGAGAGGCCCAAACGCGAAGCCTTCGTTGACAGTACCTATCAAGCTCAGGGGTACTTCTGTCATTTCGCTGGTAAACAACTAGGGCACGGTCTCTATATATGTCTCTCTGTTATCTCAGAAAAGTCGCAGCCTCCTTCGTTGACAGTAATGACCCTCGTTCTCCGATTTTCTCCCGAGTCTTGTTCGTCAACTATTTTTCTTTATTTTATCGATTATTATTGTTTTTTTTTTTTAACCTTTGGTTTCTGAGAGAAAACAGAACACGAGCAATTATTCAGGCAGCCCCTTTGCTCAAAAATCAATGGCATCGGAGGTGTTATTTTGTTCGGAAATCAAGTTCTTGTGCTCTTCAGAGGGGAAGGGGGGATCTATCTCCTCCTCTTCCCCTTTGATGCTAGTCTCTACTAGGCATAAGTACAACTTTTTCTTATTTATTTTTTTTTACTCTTCAATTTTTTTCCTTGTGTTAATATTAAAAATTTTTATGAAGTAGAGGTTTTTCTGATTTTGGGACAATTTTAATAGGATCTGGCGTATCGCATAGGTAACTCTTACGATATGGGTAAATGAAGTAGGAGCGGAGAAGTTGAAGAAAATGTTGGGGGGGGTATTAGCATTCAACCTGGATTAATTAGCTTTAGAGCTTGTTTGGATTTGTAGGGGTGAAGGGAAGTTAAGGGAAACTAGGTGAGAGAATGGAAGGGAAGGGAAGGGAGTTCCCTTCCCCTTGGTTACACCCCAATTTGGGGGGTAATAAATTTTATACTATTAGGGGGTGAACCAAGGGGAACTAGGGTGAATAACTTCACCTTCTAAATGTTCCCAAACAAGGTGAATGGTTCCCGTAACTTCTCTTCACCCTTATTCCGCTCAATCCAAACAAGCCCTTAATTTTAGGGCTAATTACGCTTAACCTTGAATAACTTTGAGCTGAGTGAACAAAAAAATATATATTGGTGAAAGAGATTTTTTGAAGCTATTGATTTTGAAACTCTATTGCATTGAACTAGTGAGAGCAATTCGGTTCTCAGCAAATAACAGTAATCCGGTGGATGGAGATCGTGAAAGATCAAAGAGTTCGGTTCAATCATTTATGCTTGTGATTGGACGGAGGAGGAGACAAATTTGAGTTTAAACCTTATTTGGTGGAAGGGGGGTAAAGGAGGAGAAATTGAGGAGTTTTCTTCCTTTATTTTTTCTTATGCTATGTTTGGGAGATACTTATGGCCTGTTGTTGGATGTAGGATAAAAGAGAGGGAGGGGGGGGGAAGGGAAATCTAATTTTAACCTTGTTTGGTAGTTCCATTTAGGAGGGGAATGAAGGGAAATTTGAAAGATAAACTCCCAAACAATGTTAAAATTAGATTTCTCTTCCTGTTTTTCTCTTTACCCTCTCCATCCAATCAGGCTAGTGAGCTCCCAAACTCGCATTAGAAGTGGGCATGTTAGTTACACAAGATATAAATCATAGTCATGCAAGTACGAAATTATGCGAATTCCAATCAACTAATGAACAGATCAAAAAACGAACTATAACAAAGAAAAGACGAAGCAATTAGACCTACAATTTCGTCATCACGCCCATGCATCATCAAGCTTCACTGGTGGGAATAAAAAAGCAAACACAATCCCCTTAACTAGGACCATTCTCATACCATCCATCTAACAAACCGGTGGGGGCGGCGGCGGCGAAAACCTCGGCGGCGGAGGGGAGTAGTGGATCTGCTGGTTTTTAGCAGGCGGCGGAGGACGTCCGATCTTCCTCCTCAAACTCACGGTGACCAACTCCTTCGCAACGAGTATCGGCGTAGGATGGTCGCCGGCAAGAGGAGGAAGACGAGGTAATCTCACACTGTAGCAAGGACTCGCACCCAATAACGCCAATAACAGGAAAAGAGCAATTGCAGCGAAAGCACGCCCCCTCATCGCCATCTCTCTGGCTCAATCCATGGGGTTGAAGATAAATATATACAGGATTGAGCTGAGCATTGTGTAAGCAAGTAATCAACGCGAGAAATTTCGCGGAAATGGAGTGCGGTGGGCGTCGGGTCGAACAAGTAATCAACACGGTCAACGAACTCACATGGATCCGACGGCTCATCGCGTTGGTTTCCAGCTAATTTTGTTTTAATAGATTATGCATGTTGTCAAATAAGCTAATAAATGGACAGCGGCACTAATCAGTAACTAAATGGACACTTGAATGAAAATATCCTAAGTATAGTTATATATCATAAGTTTGTATTTTGTAACAGAAAATATCATAAATAGTTAAAAATTAGCATGTTAGTATCATCCATTATGCAAACGTGAAATTTTTCACCCGGATGTTCCCGTATGACACCAACATATCAATTTTATAACTTTCTAACCATTAATATCCGCTAAATTTATCATTAGGCATATCCCAGCTCTATTTGAAAATGGATTTAAGATAAGTTTGAAAAAAAATACTTTGATTGATTTAATGACAAATTTAATAAATATTAATAGTTAAAAAGATTTAAAATTAGCATGTGAGCATCATAGAATAACCTTCGTCTGTAAATTTTCACGTTTGCATGATCTATAATACTAATGTGCCAATTTTTTTAACAACTTATATCATTTTTCTGCCGCTAAATACAACTTGCAGTATATAAGTGACATACAAGAGAAATGTTTCGGTATTTAAATGCAATTTAGCCTAACTTAATCCTACGCCTCATCATATTCACTACCTGCTAACCTAATTTTTTTATAAGACTAGTGAGGAGGGGCACGTGCAATGCACGTGCCAAATTGAACTTGGTGTTCAGGCAAAAGTATGCTGAATTTTATACGTGCAGAAACTACATTAACGAAGACTATATTTGTAAAAGGTTGTGTGTAACTCGATGCAATAGTTAATATTCTTAAAGTTATTCAAATCTACGTCCGAAAGTTTACAAAAATTTTGAAAATTACTATATTTTATAACAAACTTAGATTAAGATAAATCATATACAACTGGCTCATCTTTACCTTCAATTGCACTTAACACTCTAAGCAGTGGCGTAGCCAGGATTATTTTTTGTCCTGGGCGAAAAATAAAGGTTGTCTAAAAGACCCCACGAGTGCATTACAACGCCTTCCTCTACATCGTCGGCATGTTCGCCGCCCTCAACTTCCTTAGGGGGAAAAAAGAAACCCTCCTCCTTAATTATGTATCGACACTGCTAGACTCATCCAAGAGTAATTTTTTAGGGTTGTGTGCCAATTTAATTACGCATCATAAATGATTAATTATCGTAATAAATTCTCTTTCTTAGTCCTTAACATAATCTCTACAGTTAACTATAAACTAATTCCAAACATTCTATGAATTCAGCTCAAATTATATACCGACGATGTTATATATATTTTCAAATCTTGCCCTGGGCAACTGCCTAGGGCAAGACTAATGTGGCTCCGCCACTGACTCTAAGCTATTTATTAACCCTTAGCACTCCTCCTTAGGCCATGTTTGAATTGAGGTGAATAAGGGAAAGGGGAATGCAAGGAAGAAGACATTCACCTCGTTTAGATAGGTTTTTATAGGTGAAGAGTTCCTCCTTCATCTTAGTTCACCCTCAATAGCTCAAAAAGTACAGCCCCCCCCCCCCCCCCCAACCCAAAAACATGAAAAAGAAATTGTTTTTTTGGGTGTAATGGAGCAAAAGGGAACTCTCTTAATTTCCCTGCTCTTCTCTCCCTTAGTTTTCCTTTACTTACCTTACCTCCATTGAAATCTGAACAGGCCCTTAATAATTGAGAAGTTATGTACAATCTACCCTTTAGTTTATAATATCCTTTTTTTTTGCTGCTTTCAGTGTCATGCTAATTTAATTTTAATCATATCTTATCCTCAACATACTATGTTAGAAGATATCAAATCGATAATCAATCTCACTAATTACCAACTTTCATAATTTTTCCGATCACAACACATGTTAGATCTTGACACATGAATTTATTTGCTCGACAAGTAAATACCACGACTGCCTTGACTAACAGAATAGTGACATATCTACCACTTGTTCAATATTAATACGCTCGTCTACCTCAAGTAAAGGGACCTCATAGCTTAATCTCAGCTCGTTACCGTCGACCTTGGTTAATGAATCCTATTCTCCAAACCACCTTTTATCTTTGATAACCTAAAGTTTTTAAAACACTATGACACCCCCAAAATTTACACATATTTAAACATTCATACTCCATAGGTTCGCATTTTCCGACTTTGATATGTTGAAGTTTACATATTTTTCACTTTGATACCCTAACCCATGTTTGTGTGTATCACAGTCGCAATAGCAACATTTTGGGTATCAAAGTTAAACTCAGCAAAGTGTCATGGGAAAAAAAATGGTTTGTATCAAAGTCAGAAAAGAGCTGTGAATTTTGGCATCAAAGCGTCTGAAAACTTTGGGATATTACAGCGAAATAAGGTGTCAAGGTACCAAAATGCAAATAATTCCTTTTTTATTATTTAAAACCAAGATGGGTTCCGAGAGCGAAAACGTGATAGAGGGCTGCTTTCGTCATTGAGAGGTAAAATTGAGAGACTAATGAGCAATTTCAAAGATCTGAGAAACTAATGTGGAATTATCGTAGATTTGAGGACTAATATGGAATTACTGTAGATACGAGGGCCTAATAGCGAAGTACCCAACATCATGTTACGGCTGAACACATGAAGCTGCCGCATTAACCACATGCGCAGGATGTTACTGCGCTTGCAAACGAAATAAAACTTTAATCCCTTACTCATCAAACAAGAGTACAAGGGGGAGAAATAAACTAAACAATCAACAACATTTTTTACAAGACCAATTGAAGAAACTTTCTATAAGATAGTCATTGCCCATCACACAATATTGACCAAAATAAGTTGACTAAGACCGACCCACCAATTTAACAAACTTCTTGATGATATAGGGATTTTCTACTATACTACGCACCAATGGAGAAGTATCACATAGACGAGACAAATCTCATAGCTTGGATTACGAACGTTCTCAAACGAGTTATGGTTTACGGGAAAGGAAAAATAAAACTTCAACCAATTTATGCGATTTCTCATGTCTTAAAACTACGCTTACCACTAAACAAAACACGATTACGGCGAAATCTTAAAACTTATTCCCATCTTTTTTTCTCTTATAGCTGTGATAGATATATGATAAAGCTCCGCAATTCAGAACTAGAACCCACCTAATTAGTGCATCATGACTCGTCGTGGACCAAGTAATTTGTGACATGCTCGGAAGGAGGAAAAAAAACATATTGTCAGAATAATTTGCAAATCCCTATCATATATACATACAGTGTGTCACTCATCTTTGGGTTGGAGAGAGTATTACTCTTGCAAATCCGCTCCAAAAGGCAACACATTGTTTTCGAATATTCTTCGTGGCTCCACATGAATTTTCGAATATTCTTCATAGCTCCGCATGAAACAAACACAAAAAAATTATATTAGAGCAAGCTTTGAAGAAGTGCAAGAGCTCACGGGTTCTGCTCAGATTTCCAGTCAAACCGAAATGCACTCTCTCCTCGGCTTCTTTGTCTCTTGATGTGATTTCTAACTGCACTCTCATTCACTTCGAATGCAAAGTGCATGTCCTGAATCTGCCATCAATAATTAAATACCGTTTAGGATGATCATACATCCAAAGACTTAGTACTGTAACTTTGTAAATATATTTACTTAAAGAACAGCAAATGGCACCTTTAACTTGGATTTATGAACAAACGAAACATCATATGAAAAATTTACTCCAAATAAACGATCCAAAAAACAAGATAGTTGCTTAACAGTTTATAACGTTTGAGACCTAACAAATATTAGTGTGAGGGGTGAGATCAGAAACCTATTTGTGTTGTTTGAACTAGTTTATGAAAATAATGGAAATTATATAAACGTATTTTATGTGAGTTCAGTTACCATAGCTTTATATAAAATGTGTAAACTATTGCTCCAAGATATTACAGCCTCTATCATAGACAAGTCTAAGTACTCAACAACCATCTACTTATGTAATATTATCCTCAAGAAGGATTTATATTTGGATAGAATGACAAAAATAAGCATAAATAATCCAGAGAAAGCAGGCAACCATCAACTATCAATATGGAAAATGGGTTTTTCTATATTAGTCCATTATATCTTTCATATTTTTAAATAAATCCCCAAATTATTTAAATCGCTATTAGATCCTCCAACTTTTAAGTATTTTGAATTAGTCTCTCCAATCAAGAGTAGAAATAGCAATCAAAGAAATTAATTTAAAACAACTTATTAAAGTAATTAACTTAAAACAACTTATCAAAGTAATTAACTTAAAACAACTTACGAGTTGGGGAACCTAATAGCAATCTCAATGATTTGATGGGCTAATTTTGAAATAACTTGAGAATTGGGGATCTATTATCAATTTCAATGAATTAAAGGGATATTTCAAAATATGACAGAGTTAAGGGACCAATATTGAAAAAAACAAAAAAAAAGACTCAGCTAGGAGAATTATATCCACTCCGCTTATGAGTAAGCAATAACATATGCAACTTTGATTTACTTAGTTATTAGTCTCAATTCATACGGCAAATCGATCCAAATTAAATGAAATTCAAAGAAGAATTTGTTGTAATTACATATGTTAGGAGGGGATGCATGAGGACGGGGTACATAGCCTCGGGCTAATTTTGAACCCCCGAAAACCCCAAACACCCCACCCCCTCTCTCTGTGGGCCGCAAAGTAGGGGAAACTACGAGACGTGTATTTACTAATTAGCTTAATTTCAATTTCATACTTACTAAAATATTACAGCACTAAATCAGTCATCTCAACAAGCTTAGGTTCAAAGTGTGCAAGTTTCAACACAATAATTAAAAGCGACACAACATAAATGAGTGCAAATCCCCTCAAAACCGGTTGCATCAAAAAAATTATGCAGAACGTGTAACAACTGATGTCGGTAAATTACAGGCACAAATCTTAGTGAATAGGTCATAATTCTTTTTAAAGCTTAAAAAATATGTTCGTCTGGGTTCCTTCTCTCTCTCCTTCTCCCCTTCTCCCGACTCTCTCCCTCACTTTTTGTTTCTCTCTGTCTTGAGAGGACAGGACAGGAAGCACAGCCTGTAATCTACTATACACTTTTTTTCACCAGTAAAAAACAAACAAATCACTATGTTCGTTTTCACTAAAATATGAACATATGTTTTTTCACTTTATTCATTTTAGGGATAGTTTCGCTAACCCCACTCCCCTTGAACTTTGGGGGTATTGCACATTAACCCCCTGAACTTTATTTATCTCACATAACCCCTCTGATCTTTCACAAATTTAGATCCAGTAACATATTTATTGCTATTTATAGCCACTGGTCTTACAAGCCATGATTTACAAATAATAGAGTGACGTTGTAAATACTTCAGTTCTTTCACTCTATATATTTATTAGTTTCAATGTCAATCCTAGGTGAAGGATGTGAACGAAACTTCCGTAAAGGCTTTTGTGTTTTGCATTTGTTGCTCATGGCTGCCTTTGTGTAATAATAAATGATCATGTGTCCTTTGTGCGATCGTGCCTCATAATAAAGACACCTTTGATAGTCTTGGAAGGATGCAACAAATGAAAGTAGGCCATGAATTTTTATCAGTATTAGAATTTTGATTCTTTTTCAATAGGATGACATAACTTACCACGATGGCAAGTATCTCTTATCATTATCCTGTGCGGCATTGTCTTATTGGTTAAGTATACTATCTTCAATATAGGGACCAATCCTAGCATAAGGCAAGGTACAACTGTATAACCAAGTATATTTTGATTGTTACCAAATTACTACATGAATGGTAGGAGTTAGATATGAGGCTTGAATTTTAAGTACGATAAATTATAATACTTTATTTGTTTCACAAAACCCCTCTGATCTTTCGCAAACTATAAATCCAGTAACACATTTCTTACTATTTACAGTCACTAGTTTCACAAATCACGTTTTATAAATACTTAAAAAATGATGTAAATACTTTGGTATTTTCACTCAATAGATTTGTCAGTTTCGGTTTGGGGCAATGTTTTAAATATCAACCGATATTATTGCGATTTATCGGTTTTGGGACCTTTCGCTATGATAAGTTTGATTCTAAATCGTATCATTTTTTTAATGTTTATCGCCGGATAATGCGGCGATAAAGTGAGTTATGAGCCGATATTATCAGCCCAAAAATCGGAATTATCGAACTTTGCTTTGAGTTTTTTAACCCGACCTGACCCGAGACTCTACCATTGGTTAGTGATCCTAAACATAATTATTTACATTTCAGTATGCTTATATTTCATTAAGTATGGTTAGAATATATTTTAAAATATTATATTATGTATATCACCATCCGATGATGTCACTCCGATAAATACTACTTATCCCCTATATATCCCCAATATTCGCTATTCGATATGGATTTTGACCATCCGATAAATCCCCGATAACCGATATTTAAAATCTTGGTTTCGGGTGACGGATGTGAATGGAACTTGTCAATAAGACATTAAGACATTGGCACAAACCGATAAGACATTGTCACATAGGATAGTGATAATAGATACTTGCCACCAGTGTTATCGAGGCGCAAGGCGCAATGCGGGGCGCAAAGATCCCTTACGCGCACCATGCGCAAGGCGCACAATGGGGCGCACGCCTCACTAATTGAGGCGCATAACTCAAACTAATATTTGCCAACATCATAAGATAGAAACATATAAGCAACATATTAGTTACCTACATCCAAAATTATGAGAATATCAACTTAAATCATTAAATTATGCTAACTGAATTTTTAAAGTAACAACAAAGATACCAGAAACATGTATTTAAATCATCAAATTAAGTGATTAACAATTATGAGCATATGTTTATAAATTGCCACATAAAAAGACTAGGAAGTATAATTAACAAACATGACTGTTCATAATTTTCTAGTTAGTATTCTTAATTGATATTTACTACTTAGCTTGAAAAGATGAAGAATAAATGTAACAATTACATATTTACATGTTCATAATTTGCTAGTTAGCATGCTAATTAGAGAAGGAAGTTACAATTAGCAAACAAGTATACTAAATTACTAATTATTGTTTCCTTTTAATAGGTTAAACATGAAAAGATAAAAATAGATTAGCAACTAGTAAGAAAGAGTATATTACATGATATAAATATGTAATTATGTAAATTATTTTAAAAAAATAGAAGAAAGAGTATGTTGCATAACACAGATGCGAGGCGCACGTGAGGCGCGCGCGAGGTGCACATGAGGCGCGAGCGAGGCGCATGCGAGGCGCACGCGAGGCGCGCGCCTCGCTGCGTGCAGCGCCCCGCCTCGCGTGCGGGTCGCATTTCGCCCAGGCCGAAGCGCCCCGCGCCCGGGGCGCGCCCGGGGCGCGCACCTCAATAACACTGCTTGCCACCATAGCAAATTTTATCATCCTATTAATAGAGAGTCAAAATTCTAGTACTGAGAGAAACTCATGACCTATTTTCATTTGTTGCATCCTTCCAAGACTGAAAAAAATGGTTTATTACGAAGTCAAGATTGCACAAAGTGCACATGACCATTCATAATTGCACAAAGGCTAGTCACAGACAGCAAATGCAAAACACATAAATCTTTAGAAAAATGCAAAACACAAAAATATTATGAGGTCACGATTGCACAAAAGTCTTTAGCAAATACAAAACACAATAGTCCCCTTTGCACATGTTTAAACAATACAATTGATTCTGGCTCGTTTCTTTCCATGTCAGACAGCACAAATTTCTTATAAATGCACTTGATGCTTCATGAACGTTTTGGAAGCAAATCCTACTTACTCAAATTTACTAATAAAAAACCAAATAAAAGACCACCCCAATCACACTAATTTACGTCGTCAAAATTGCCCAAAGGTCCAAAGGAAAATGATTGAACTCTTTCCTCTGCATCGGTAGACACATGTACAACACCTTAAAAGAGATGAGTTTTAGATCTACAGTTTAGGATTCGTCAAAACCAAAAACTATGGTGTTAGAACTTCAAAAGTACACAAATCCTAGTCCATGATTTTAATTCTCAATTTGTATATCTTAAACCATAGATCTAACTATGTATGATGTTATTTGTATTTTGAACCATCTATTTTATTATTTAACACATAAACAAGAAAACTTTGATTGTCACATTAACAGCAATTTCTACATCAACTTTAATTAAAATAGATTCTTTGTCTGATTATCAGTGGCATTTGAAGTTAGCTTCTAAATCCTCACAAACATCAAGATATCGATCTCAAGAGTGAGAGACAGGTATATGCACATAACTCTAGCCTGGGGACATGATGCACACTTATCTCCCTGGTATGTGAACCAGACTCGCATTTCTTGTAATCTGCAATGACCTTTACAAGTGCACAAGGCTATGTGCAGTACTGGATATACAACTAAATAACAGTTACCGTTTTGCTCAACCCCCAAAAGTAATGATATCATAAGGTTCTTGAAGGGAAAACAACTGCACCTCCATAAGTATGAAATATAGTACTTCCTAGGAAAGAACTTTATAACAAGTTGGCAACAAAAGGAGTATCCACATACCTTAATGAGAGAATGTGAGAGTAGATTTATCTGCTTTTTTGCAGGCACTTCCTTACCATTGACAAAGATTGAAAACTTGCCAATGTTCTTTAGGGTAAATGATCCCTCTTCATCCATCTTAATAATTGCCTGTCAGATAAAGAGGATCACAAACACTTGAGACCTGGTGTAGCCATTTGAAAATAAATGTCTGCATACTGCATAGAGTTTAAATAGAACTTTTGCAAAGAAAATATACAAGAATAATTAAGGTTGTCCTTAGCCAAGTTATACAAGCTTTAGCTCAAAAGAGCTACAGAAATCCGCTTCTTGAGAAATTTTAAAAGCAAAACGGTGATTCTTTTAGGTGTTCTATCAGAGTCAAGTTCCATGTTGAAGGCCGTGGAGGAACATAATTTTGCTGACAAATTAAATTTTAAACTGTAAATTGCATATCCACTTACTAAAAAACAATTAGATCTACCTGCCGTCGAGATATTTTATTAGCCCGTCCTTCTCTTCCCAAGTCAATATCAACTTTTGCATCTTTTGTTTCTCTTCCAACTGATACCTACAAATTTCCAATGATCCATGTCGAAGAGGACAAAATCAACAAAGTATTTAGTATACAAGGTTCAAAGATTTTAAAATTAGCAAATCCATGCAGATGTAGGTGAACGATCCACAGCGTTTGAAGCATGTACTTCTTAGGAAGAAACATAGGCTGCTAGCTAAATTAATAGACAGAATCATACAGCAGAATGTATCGCGTGTGGTAATCAAACTCAAGTTGATGTTGTTTAACTTGTAATCTTTGTTTTAATTTTAATACTTATCTAGTTTTAACATTTTTTCTCTTTTAGCTCAATGAAACTCCAAACATCTAAAACCAATTGATTGGCATGATTAACTGTAAATAGCATATAGAATTTTAAAATTTAATTAAACTTGACTTTGAGGCAGCAGGGGTTCTTGTTAACTTAGATTAGAAAAAAAAAATACAAACAGTAGCCGGAAGCGAAAATTGTGAATCTGTGATTAGAGTTCATGAGACAGTATTCTACAGTTAAAGGTTCTGTTTAGCTCTTAGGCTCTTTTCTAATACCTATAAATGGGATTGAAATCAATGAAACATCAACTACATTAGCCATTAGGAGATACATTTCAGAGATGTGAAACCTCAGATGGTGTTCAAGGAATGAGACTAAGATGCCCCTTTGTTTTTTTCAAAGCAAATTCTACCCAGCTTCTTACCTTCCCACTCTTATTCTATTTGAATACCTTCTATCAAAGTCCATCCTACTTTGCTTCTTTGAGACTGATCTATATTTATTAGAGTCGAGACTCGGTCTAGGTACCCAGTAATTCTCATTCCCTTGTTTTATTTGGCTCTAGAGTTCCTTCTTAAAATAAACTATCTGGTGTATCACTTTGTTCTGGTACCTTCAGGGTATTTGCAAATATTTAACTGTAGTAAACTTACAGGATCTACAAACAAAACCAGCATCAAAGTACAATATAAGCAACTTTGATTCACCTATATGGGCCATGTATCATGTAAGATACTGCTACATGATAATAACTTGAAATCATTCACTACATTCACGTTGTAGCCTCTTTGTAAGAACTAGTACTCAATAGTTCAACAAACCTATTTATTTTGTAGGAATATCCATATCAAAACAACCTAATGCTATGCTCAACTAGACTATGGTAATTAGTTACCTTCATTTACTCACTGCTATTGAATCAATTCCTCGTACTTAAAATGCAGTAATACCGCAAAACCATCATCCATAAACATTTGACAAGTCATCTATTAGACAGTGAATGGCTTAGTTTTACATTTACTTTGTATACATGACTACAAGATCTCAAACTACCTATCATACAGAATTTTCTGTTTAGCTCAAATTAAAAATAATTATAGAAAATTTTTAACAATAAAAATTCCCACCCAACCACTGAACATAAACCATAATTTACATAAAGCAATTATCTTATGGTATGTAGGCTTATAATTCTAGCATATTCTGTTTATTTGAATACTCCCATGATCCCATCTCATGGAAGACTTTTTCCATGAATGAACAACCTGTTTCTAAGATTGAATTTGCGACTAGATGTCGTCCAACCCTCAATGTTAGTTTGAGATTCATGGCTTGCTAGCTTAGTCATCTTGTAAACAGAGGGATCAGGAGGGGATGGTTACCGTTTATTATGATAAAAATGTATACATACTAATTCCCCCTCCCCAACCCTCCTTAAAATATGAAAGGATAAGAAATTGGGAACTTTGAGGACTTTTAAATTAATATTACAAACCAAGATGCCAAAGGTAAAATACAATGAACCTTTTATGATTGTTAACTGATTTCATATCATACATAACTTTTTACAGAAATATCTTCATTAAAATGCTTTGACCAGCTTTCCTTGTAGCGTAACTAGGATAAAATGCAAGAAAAGCCACTTTATGTTCTAAGTTGGACAAGACAAGTCCAGAGTACATGGAGCATAACCGAGCATGACTAATAAGATATCAAAGATGAATTGGATAAACACCACAGCCTGGTTATATAATTACCTCAGGGTCTCTGATAAAATACTTCAAATGCCGGCCATAGAAAACAGCAAAAGCACCGTGAGATGAAATGGACCTATTTATGTGAGAAAGAAAACCTTGCTCCCACCTAATGGTGTTTTTCATATCCATGTGCTGATATCTTGATACTGAACATAAAAAAAGAAAAAGAGATTTTACAATATACTAATGATAGCGTGGAAATGCATTGCATTAACAGAGAGAAAGCACTCAAAGAAGATGAACTAATAATTACGTCATAATTTCTATTTGTACGTCATAGAAAATTAAAATGTTAAATAGAACTTTGTTAGTTCATTTCACTTCCAGTTTATTATGTCCTCATGAATAAAGGCCTGTATGAGACATTTAGTTAAATGCGTCCCCAGAAGTCTCTTCCCTTGCTCATTAAGTTCATTTATATTGTGTTCACAGAAATGCCCCATATATGACTACCATATCTCCATAGAAAAATGATTATTTAGTTTCATTTGCAACCCTAGGATAATTCCATGATATGTTAAGCGAATAAATCACAATTTTCTCACTCCTGACCCACAACATAGCCAAGAGACACATAGAAATAAATGTATCATACCAGTGGCGGGCATACATAAAAAAACATTTAAAAGGATGGCATAATCATATCCCATAATTATTGTTTTAAATATCCCGATATAACTGATATATTAGCCAATATATCCTTTTATAAGGCTAGCCGCCAAATGATGTGTTTTTGATATATTTTACCACTTTTTGGCAAATTTTGGGCTATATATCCCCAACATGACCAATATATCAACTGATATGTTGGCTGATGTCCTTTTATATGGCTTGTAGGAAAAGAAAATAATTTTGCGAAATTTATTTAATTTTTTTAAGTAAAAATTTCAGCGCTGTTACGTTTTATAGCAAATTCTACTAGGAACTTGTCCCCAAATACGTTTCTACATTTAGTTAGTAATCCTATTACACTTTTGTATGCTTAGATTTCATTAAATATGTTTAAATCACATTTTAGGACATTACATTATATATGCACATCATCCTGTAAGACATTGTGATATTTACTATATTTCCCCGACATCTGCAATTCGATATGGTTTTAGCCATTCAGTATTTCCCTAATATCTGACCTTTAAAACCTTGCCCATAATTCTCCTAGGATATTACGCTAGCTTCAATAAAGAACGGCTGATGAGAATAGCAAAAAGAGCAGTATCTCCACGTTTTTACTCGACGAAGAATGGGAAGGTACAGCGAAAGTGCAACTGCAAGGGAACTCAGTATGACCTATGTCAAGAATGGAAACAGATTGCAGAAGGGAAACTTTGGAACAATGTTTTCTGGAGACCAAAGAGATATGGGAAAGATGAGGAAGCAGCAATTGACTTGTCCTGATTTTATGATGAGAAGCATTAATAAGAAGGGTTGTCTCTGGAAGAAGGGGAAAAAGATTGCTTCCATTATACCATAATGTCTATTAGCAAAGGACAATGTATCTATTTAGAAACTGAAATTCAGACTATAATTATGCATATTTGTAGTTTGTACTGATTGTGTAAGTCATGGAGAAATTATGGCATCAAGATGGTTTTATATTGCAGGCACAAACACAATTTAATATAAAGACTTCTGCAAGTCATTCACTAGATAGCTAATAAAGAACTAATATGAAGAGGGGCCAAGTGCTCAAAAAAATACTGAGCGCTTCCTGAGATTAAAAGTACTGACTACCTTCTTTGGAGAACAGACATGATTCCTCATCATATGTACCCAAGTCCATATCAAGTATCTGCAGAACATCAGATATTATCTTTACAGACCACAACAGAAGGAAAAAAATAGATGGAAAAACGTACTGACAGGATACATGATCAGAAGACCCTACAAATATCAAGTTAAAAACTTTTACCATAGCCTCAATGTCAGAAAAGTAAGGAACATCATCTTCGCTTCCAGAAAATTGCTCCTCTTTGTCGGAAGTTGAGATAACTGCTGCCGTATCTGATAGCCCAGAAACCAGATTCGCATCTGGTGGCAGGCACGTCCGATGTGAAGCTTGCATATTTTCTTCCTCCGGATGACTTTCAGTTGGATGGTGTTTAACATCATCAGCATCTTGTAGGTGAGTTTCTAGAAAGGATGCAAATGAAGTATCAGGGTTGTCCTGATTATCAAAAGCAAGGTCAGTGTTTTCTTCTTCCAATGCAGCTACTGGTGCAGAGTTTAGAACTGCAGTATCTGAATTGGAAGGCTTTGGTTCACCAACACTAGCACCTGCACATCTGGACCCTCCAGCCATAGAACGACGACTAAATGACTCGGTTTCCACAGCACAACCATCACATGTATGTAACACCCCTAGTTTAGACATACTCAAGGATTGTGCATTTGTTGTGTGTTCCTTTAATTTGTTTAAATCTCCAACAGGACCCCTCCCATCGATTGCTGGGACACTGACAGACAAGGATCTACCAGTTTCCCTATCCAATTGCTCAGGATTAGAAGAGAATGGTGAACATCCATGGTCAGGAAAAATGATATGGTCGTTATCTGGGACTTCAAGATCTTGCATGTTTAACACACAGATCATAAACTCCTGTCGAGGTTCAGCTGTTTTAGGTGTCTGTGTGGATGTAGATGGAATATTGACATCAGCAGCAGAAGTATTCTCATCATTATGCAAGCTAGAGTGCATCTTATCACGAAGAACAACAGGTTTTTCAGGGCATGCTGCATCAGGAATTCCAAGGCATGTCTCAGAAACATTGGTTGTTCCTAAATCATTTGAATCAGCTATACCATGTTGCGAGCCACTAGGAGAACTCAACAAAATGGAGCTTAGACCAAGACAAGGCCTATCTGTATCATCTTTTTCATCCACATCAATGAAAAGAAAACTCTCATCATTATCAAAATCCATATAAGTTTCAGAAAAATCCATAAATTCGTTTTCAGGCATGATTGCTGGGTTATTTAATCCTGAGCCAGACATTCCAGTGTCTAACTTAGGTTCTGGCATAGAAACATCACGCTGTGGTGCATCAATATTCTCATGACCATCCATGTTGAGTACTCTTGGATCTTTTTCTGTGCAATGCCCATCCATTGGCATTGTAGGAGTCGCAATGTCCTCCATAGTCCTCCAGATAGGCAAGCCAGACGACGGAGATGAATATCCAAACTGGTGGAATGAATGACTAGAGTCGGGAACACGTGAACTTAAGTTATCATTTCTGACAGAATCATAGCAACGAACTTCATGGTTGTTATTAGATGAATCAAAACCTGGCAGGGCTTTGGTTCCAATACTGTCATTTTTATACGGGCTATCTAAAGCATTTGACTGGCAGATTTCATGAACATCTGGGGAATTCTCGGAAATAAGATTTTCTCCAAGTATATTGGGAAAATCTCTCTGTTGGAAGTTATGTTCAGAAGACTTGTTTCCATTGTTAAATTCTGCTTCATCACATTGTGCAGAAGTTATATTTTCTGCACCTGTAATTCCATATAAATAAGCCTCGCGTGATGCGCCATCTCGAATTTCATCTTCAACTGAGCCCACATGTTCTGGGTGATATAACTGGTGAGGAACATTGGTAACAGTAGAATCAACTCTCATCAGCTTATCAAAAGTATGATGCCCACTATCATACCCTGTTTCGGGATGTCCAAAATCATTTGAGCAAGGCATTTGAAGAGCAAAGTTATCAACTGATTGCTTATTTTGAAATTTTGTTTGATCCATGAGACCATTATCATAGCCATTATCAGCAAGGTAAGCAGGTGGCATAAGAAAGCTTGCACTGGAAGCACAAGGTTCACTCCGTATTCTCTTTCGCATGGCATAGTAATGGCTCCGAACACTATCTGATCTCCTTTTCCCAGAGGATGCTTCATTTCCTTTAAAATTAGAATTGCAAGCTCGGTTAGGTTTCGGGATATTTGATGCAGCAAGTTCAATCTCAATCTCAACAATTCGAGCTGACGCTTCTGTCGAGGTATCAAGGTCATAGAGAAGAGAGCGCCATCGGTCTTGCAGTTCACGAATAGTAAATCGGCGTGAAAACTGAACTGCGCCTTTAGCCAATGACTCCAAAGAAGCACCTCCCTACGAGCATAAAAGCACCAAGGAACTGCCTTAGTACATTGAGATCGGAAAGATTAATTTAAACAACCAAACATAGTAAATAAAGCAAAAAACAAGAGTTCAAAGATAAGTGTGTAAAGCTCAACCACAAACTCATGCTGATATCAGTATCATCTGCCATGAAGGTTTGCTACAGTGTCAAATAATAAATTACAACCGATATCCCTATTCCAAAACTGGCGGTTAGAAATAAAGTTATTTACTTAGAATACTTTTATCTGTTTTTAAACCTGATAATCAGAATGTAGTTAACAAGCAAATAGTAACGTGTCCCCACATTCTACCTTTAGGAAAGGCATGAAGATGTTCGCAGCCCATGCACGTCCATACTCCACAGAATGAGCAAAAATAATTAAAAAAAAACAAATGAATCCCTAAAACCATCAATTTGTAAAGTCCCCCACAAGTGATGACAAGGGTTAAGACTCTTACGAAATAATAATATTGATCAGTGAGCCATACTATCCGCGAAGGCTTTAGAATAATAAGCATAATGGAGTAATAGGTGATAGACTAACCAACTAGAAAAAGTTCAACAATAAACAACCTCTTCAAACAAGACACCTACGCAACAGAACCTGAGAAGGTCCAATACTGCTTGCCCCACTTTAGACGTTAACTGCATGATGCAAAATAAAAACTTGTTGCTCCTGTTACATCATCTGGTTCACAAACTGTATGATCCTGTCTCCAATAACCACCACAGGGTAGAGCAAAGCAGATCGATCATCGATCAATCAAAGGCATGCAAACCTCACAATCTCACACAAACTTTTTTCTAATATAGGAAATTGGTCACAATAAATAAAGATTGAAAATTACTCTAATATCTCTAGTTACATTGATTCTTTAGAACAAAAGAAAAAAATGAAAGGGGTGTTTGAAGAAATGGAAAATTAAAGATTACCTCAACAGCATTCTTCAACAAGAGATCGTCCTCAGGAATCCACTTTGTTAAAGTCGTCAGCGCCCCCATTCCACAAACCCTAGCTTCCCCCAAAATAACTTAGCACGTGTAGTAATCCTCAATGCATCTACAAACTGAAAATTTGAGATAAAACAAATAAAACAAAACGAACAGAAAACTCAAATTTGAAAAGAGGAGAGAAGAAAGGATGCAAGATCGAACCTCGGAATCGCAAGATTTTTCTGTTGAAATTTGTTAGGTTAATGATTTAGGGATTAGGGCTTTAGAGGGGGAGAAGAGAGAGATGGCGGAGTCGAGGCGATCCTCTCTTCGATTATAATGGGTCGAGTTCAGGTTCTGCTGTTATAAACCCGACCCGAATCCGTCTCATATCCCGTGAAGGGCGTGTCTACGAGCAAAAAGCCTTGGCCTTCGAATGGGAACTATTGTCCAAGGTAACAAGGCCTAATAAAATTACGCTGGGCGGTCGCGCGCGCGTCGATTGGGCCTGAGTTTAGAAGATGGGTCGGGTTTGGCTTTGATTATACCCGATTTTTGTTCGACTCAGGTTTTCTGACATTAATGATAATGATGATCATAATAAGGTAGTTTTCGAAATAATTCATGCAGTATAATAAAATGTTATTTTAGGACCCCTCTTTTGGATCTCTTCCTGTTTTAGACTGTTGTTTGTTTTTATTGGACAAATTTTTGAAATAGACCAAATTTACGATTTATTTCCAAAATTTGATTCGCTTCATTTTTATTAACAAAATTCAACCCGGTTTATGTCTTATCAATCGTGCGTGTGGCTGACATTATGTCGATTTAAAATATATATAATTTTTCTAATTAGTCGAGGTTGGCAATCTCATCTAATTCGAATATATCATTAAAACAAACGAGTTTGACAAACCCGTCTATTTTGAATAGAGACCAAAATAGAAGGGTTTTTTTAACCCCAACTATTTTGAATGATGTAACCTTTGAAGAGCTTAACTATGTATTTGCTAATCTGCCCAATTTCAGCACCACAAAGATTTTGCGAAAAACAATCGTTCTGCGGAACCAACTCTTTTCCCGTAAAAAATAAGGCGGGTTATTTAGAACAAGTCCCTCAAATATTCAATAATTGCATTTCAGTTCCTCATATCTCTCGAGTTGCTCATAAGTCCTTCAAATTCTATATAAGATGCTTTGGGCTAATGTTTTCTTCGGCTAGCACTAATACGATAAGAAATGCATGCATTTCTCCGAAGGTCAGATATTGCACCAACCTATTAAGAACGAAAGGAGATAAACTTGATAAAGATAATTTGGCTATGTGCAAATGATATTATAATTTACTTCAATGAAAACCGTTATATATTAAGGTAATTATAATTAGACCTATGCATACCTTAATCTCACGAGCTTGTTAATATAAATATGAAAGGATCCACACGACAACAACAACAACAAAAAATTTTAAGTCACAAATTCTAATTATTAGGATTTCTTTAAGCATACAGTGAGGATTAGCATAGATTTTTATCCATATTGGAAATAATTTTTACGTTATGGTTTGAATAGACTTCTTCAGCGAAGCAGACATAATGTATTGTGTATCTTTTGTTTCTTCTCTCTTGAGGGATCATTTTATATGTGTGAGCTTCATGTATATATATTTGCGTTCTTAACATTTCTTTGTATCTTGCATGTGCCACTATTATATTTTTAACGAAACATTATGAGAGGTGACATACCTCACAGTTTCTCTTTAAATAAAGGGTAAATAACACTAAATCCCCCTCCTGATGTTTGCAACTTTCACAACGAACCCCCCTGAGATTTAGAAAGTGACATTTTCTCCCCCTCTCTATTTATTCTTAACGTAATAGAGTCACATGATACTCATGTGGCTAGTTCAAGGACCAAAAATACCCTTTACCGTGATTTTCCTTCTACATTGATCTGTTTTTTCACAGCAGAGTCAGTTTTTTTTTTCTTTTTTTTCCTTTTCTTTTACTATTTTAGGGAATTCGAACCCTATATATAAGTTCTAAACTCCATAAAGTATTAAAAAAAATAAATTTGTCTTGTTTTCTTGGATGAATTTTTTTAGGGGAGAATCGGTGAAAGGTAAAAAATTTGTTCTTAGCTCAGTAGTTTTTCGATGACAAGTTGACAACTACAAAATAGATTTTTAAAAAAAAAAACTAGAAGATGAAATATATATGCTCGTTGAAAAAAAAATCTAGATGGTATTTTGGCCGTTAAGGGGTCACATAAACATCACGTGGCCCTATTAGATTGAGAACTAATAAGGAAGGAGGTGAGGGAGAAAGTGTTACTTTCTAAAACTAGGGGGAGATTTAATTGGATTTGGATCCTCTCCACTACAAAAAAGTAGTGGAGAGACCACTATTTTTAATCTTAATCGTTAATTACTTAGTAAACGGTTATGATACAATCTAAATCTAACACTCATCATACACCCGTGTATTGCGCTCATTCCTAATTTGCACTCAAAGAAAAAATCACAACCACCAACTAAATAGTCAACGGTTGTGATTATGTAGTGGTTCATCCACTACCTTTTAGATAGTGGAGAGGATCCGAATCCGATTTAATTTGTCAAATTAAGTAGCAAACCTCAGGGGGCCGGGGGATTTAGTGTTTATTCACCCCAAAAAAAAGAAAAATTCTTTAAGGACCCAAAATATGGGACCAATAGAGGGGACAAGTGAGGTGTCCCCCTCCTATTGGATAATGAGTTGGCCATCATTAATGATGACCAACTCATTATTCAATAGGAGGGGGACAACTCACTTGTCCCCTTTATTGGTCCCATATTTTGGGTCCCTATAGCAAGGCTCCAAAAAAAATTAGCTAAATTTGAGAAAGCAAACTGTACCATCTAATTGTGAATATACAGGATCCACAAAAAGGAGTCATAAATCACTGTTTAGGATTTCTTTAAGCATATACAGGGAGCATTAATTAGCGTACATCCGTACGTCCTCTCCATACCGCATGCAGAACGCTAACGAGATAATAACCAACAAATTAAATTAACCCTACTACTGATCAATGACTACTGCATGTCGGACAAAACCCCGACCACCCTAACAACCCCGTAAGTGGCCAGCATCGCCACCCACCCCCCGACCAGCACCCGCACCGCCGACCTCCCCACTCGATCCCCACCGCCCAGCGACGCCGCGGCCGCACCGAACCCCGCCAGCCCCAGGCTGCTCACGGCGCACACGACGCCAACCCTGGCCCCCCACGCCCGTATAAACCCCCCGGACGCCAGCGGCAGAGCAGCCCCCGCCGCGAACGCGCACGCCGACGCGGCTGCCGCCTGCGTCGGCCTCGGCAGGCTCTCTCCCTGTGCGCCGGGGCCCTGGCTCGTTTCGATGTCGAGCTGGGTGGAGACGGAGACGTACTCGCCTATGGCCATGCTGCAGGCGCCGGCCACGAGGCCGGCGATGCCGGAGATGAGGGTGGCTTTTGGGGCGGGGTTGGCGGCGGCGACGCCGAGGATGAGGGAGGAGACGGAGACGAGGCCGTCGTTGGCTCCGAGGACAGTGGCGCGGAGCCACTGGGCCCGGGCCCTGCAGCCTGCGGCCGCGGCGGCTGAAGAGACGGAGGAGGATTCGATGTCACGGGGGGCTGTGACGACTGAAGCTGAGGATGGGTGCGTGTGATCTTGAGGGGAGGGAGCTGAGCGGATTTGGCCAATCAATTTGGACATGGTTTTTTTAATCGATCGAGCAAGGAGTGTGGGGTTGCTGAGATGGGGTGTGGTAGGCACACGCCCACAGCCTCCTCTATTTAAAGAGAGAGAGAGAGAGAGAGTGGAGGGCGGTCGAGAGAATTAATGTGGGCAGATGTTTTTTTCTTTTTAAGAAAAATTACTACAGGGTCAAAAATATGGGATCAATATGGAGGACATGTGATGTGCCTCCCTCCTACTGCATAACGAGTTAATTATTATTAATGATGACGAGCTCATTATGTAATAGGAGGGGGACACCTCACGTATCCTCCTTACTGGTCTCATATTTTGTGTCCCTGTAGCAAAGATTATTTTTTTGCGAAAAAAACAGTAAATTCTGGCTAATAATATTATAAGGATTGATGCTGCTGTAATATATATGTTGTTACATTAATTTGCGTGAAAATAAGAAGAGCAAACGGAGATGCACGTTTGGTACGGACGTTATTATGACCATGCCTGTGCTCATAACCCTACGGCCCCGTTTGGCAAAGGGTTAAGGATGAGGGGTTAAAGAGAAGGATTAATGTACTTAGCACATTCGATAATTTGAAGGATTAAACTATTAACTTGTTAAATAAGTTTTATTTTAGTCCTTGTGATTAGTTTTAGTGTTTGGGAATAACAATGATCGATCTTGACTATTTTCTTTATAATTAGAAGGGTTAACTTTTAATCCTTCTAAATAGGAGTATTAGTAACCCCTCATTTCGGACAGTGCATGCATGCAAGAGAGAGCTGAGCTGAAGCATTTCGGCCGAGAGAGAGAGAGATTTAACATCGACACGCAAAGGCGAAAACAAATTAAGGGTCTCCTCAAATCCAGGTGTGAACGCGAGAGATCAGGGAGAGATGCGTTGAGAGGGGGAGAGAGAGGTGCGGTCATCAAAGCGAGGGTGGCGCGTGGCCGCCCCGCGCATAACTGAGGATATTACTTGTTTGTTGCAAAAGTGGAAAATATGATTTAAAATTAAAATGGAATTTTTAAAGCTGCGGGTGGCCAGCTAGCGCATATATAAAAGCACGTCGGAAGTTGTTATCGCTGATCGAACAAGCACGATTCTCTCTGGATGGGAGATCGAGAAGTTATTTGTTCGTGCAGCTCGATCCAACGTTCGAGCATACGTACGATCTCATGAAACTAGCTAGTGCGCTTTGATTTGTTTTTCTTATTTATATATAATTAGTATTAATTAGCTAGTGCGTTTAGGGTTTTCCAATTAAAGCAACGAATTTATTCCTTCGATCGACTTTTTTTAATTTGGAGGAGGAGGAGGAAAAGAAAGAAGATTATAGTTTCGATCAAGAGGGGTGTTAGGGACACACTCTTTGGCACACCACCAACCACACTCCCCCTTTATCTACAGTTCAGGGGCCCCACATATGATTTTTTTAAAAAAATCACATGTGGGGCCTCTGCACTGTAGATAGAGGGGGAGTGTGATTGGTGGTGTGTCCAAAGGTGTGCCCCTATCATTTCTTTTCGATCAATGAATCTGGGCCCTATCCAATATTCACCTTCTCCGAAACAATTTTTTACATGTCAAGCCACGGTTTAGTTTATATATATATGTTCGGTTTAAGTGCTACATATACATAGATACTCCAATTCCTTAATAAATTCATTTGCTACATAGATGCTCATTTTCTTTAATAAGGACAGAGGAGAAACTAATTAATCTGGTAGGTATATTAGATTCGTTTTAACTATTTTTGTAACGGTGTACAGTCTGGCAATTAGTAAGAAGAGTCCATAAATTATCTTTTGGAATGACTGAGGATGGAGAGAAGGGAGGCCGTGTTGGAGAAAAGCAACAAAACTATTAATTAATTAATTATTTTCCTTTGACTATTAAACATAAAGATGAACGAATTAGTTAATCAGTTTTTCTATAGAGTGTCCGTCGAGCAGTCTATAAGAGAAGAGAGAGATAGAGAGAAATGAATAGCCATGGGCCCCCCTGATTTGTATTAATTTCTGTGCATAATTCATTTCTCTCTATCTCTCTCCTCTCTTATAGAGTGTCAATGGGCACGCACTCTATAGAAAAACTGTTAGTTAATTATAATGAGTAAAAAGAGGAAGTGACGTGTAAATGCCCTTGTCGAATAATTATATCCCTAAAAAAGAATATATAATTTGATTTGATCCATAGATTAATTAGCAGTCATTTTTTATTTCAACAAGTTTCACCGCACGCAAACAAAGTCTAACGTTCGTCCAACTTAATCTCACCAGTTTAAGCTTGACTCGTGACAAGCGTGTTCTTATAAATTCTCTCTTTTTTTGTAGATTAAAAACAGGGGACTAAATACCCCACGTTGATTAAAAAAGATATATATGTACGTACATAAGATGACGTAAAATATATCGTTCGGTTAGAGAAAAAGAAAGCCTAACATCTGTCATTAGGGATACATGACTTTCTTCTTCCAAACATCTAAGAAGGTGAAGATTAAGAGGCTCTTTTATGTTAAGACTAGACAATGATCCTTCCTCAACATTATTCACTATCATCTTATTGAAGACATCAACTGCCAGATTGAAAAGCATTGGAGACAGCGGGTCACCTTGTTTGAGACCTCGTTTACAATAAAAGAACTTAGAAGGAGACCCATTAACCAGAACCACACAATTGAAGGAGGAGATAATATGATAGATTCAGGGACACCATTTTTCACCAAAGCCTCTAGCTTTGAGCAACTATATTAGGAAGGACCAATCAATAGAGTCAAAAGCTTTGGCAAAATCTATTTTAAGCATTGAAACTTCCTTTTTTTCTCTTAGAGCAGAAATAAATCATCTCATGAGCAAGTAAAACAGAATCAAGAGTGGACTTCCCAGGTTGAAAGGCTGACTAAGTTGGAGCTACTAAATCAGACATGATAGGAGACAATCTGTTCGCAAGCATCTTAGTAAATATTTTAAAGACATAATTTATGAGACTGGTTGGCATAAAATCTTTGACAGAAGATGTGGCTTGAACCTTAGGAACAAGAGTGAGTGATAAAGACCTTGTTGATTCTGTGAAGAGGTGTAGTATGATATAAGTAATTCACGAGAGCAGAGAGGTCCTTATAATCAAATCCATGAAAGATTAGAACGAAGACTGAGAAAATCAATCTATCAGGCCCCTAGAGCTCCGTTGGGACTCATGTTGAAGATCGCTTGTTTAATTTTACTCTTAGAAAAAGGAGCTTCAAGAGAAGAGAGGTCAAGTTCTTGCTAGGGATAGAGGTAAGACCAATCAATGGAAAGGTTACTAAAATGTTGTAACCACTTCAATGATTGCCTCGAAAGACAAAGAGGGGGGGCAGAAAAAAAAAAAAAAAAAAACAGCGCAGCTAATATAGCGACACCGGTAGAAGAGGGGATAGAATCAAAAGTTTGCTGAGAAGCTTCTTACGCCAATAATTCCGAGACTGAGAAAGAAAGGCAGTTGATGAAGATGAAGAGAAGTAGGGAGCACTAAAAGCAAATTCCGAACAAAATAAGAAAAACAGAAAGCAAACAATGACGAGCATAGAAACCAATTTGGTTAACAAGTTCAACAACATGGCTTTACACCAAAACACAATATTCACTTAATTATACAAAACACCCATATAATTAAACTAGAGATGGTTACAGATAGTTGTCTAAACATATACATAATGCGCTACTATATACAAATCCCACAAGGGCTCTCTATCTATTGAAACATAAACCAAGAGGAGGTGATCTTGACTGAAATGCCATTGGCGGCTTGCAGTTGTGTTAGATGGCAATTACTTAATTTTATGCCCTTTCTGTACATGGGTATTTTCCACTGAGAAGCTTAAGCTAATTCACAATTTGGTACCGGTAATCTGGCCCTCAAAATAGCACTCGAATGTCTTTTTATTCTAGAGTAGTTCGCTTTAGTGAATCCAATAACTGAACTCGACTCTGAGATAGTAGAATATCCTTCATGTCTTTATAAGTTTTGAGCTCCTCTAGTGCGTCAGATGTCTTCCTCGACACAAAAAAACTTGAATTTCCAACTTCAGCATTTACCTCAGACCTCGAGGATTGACATAAATAGCTCTGATCTTGGCGCAGAGGGGCAGCAGTCCTAAGCATATGAACAAGAGCGCCAACAGCAGCATCCTGTGACTTGTGTGATGAATTATATGAATTTAAAGATTCTGGCACTTCCTTTCCATCAAGATTTCTGTTTTAAGAAACAAACATGCAAACACAATATTACAAAACCAGTTTACAGATCGACCACTTGCATGCAAAGCACGATTCTGAACTTATTATGAAAGTAGCGGTATGTATGAAGCATGGTTTACAAAGCAAAACAATGTCTACAAAATTCTATTGTGGAAGGTGAAACAAAAATCAGGAAACTGAATCACATAATCCCGTACTACTGCCAGGGGTATAAACGGAAGTTCTATATACACCTTTCTAAAGTACACATGATAAACAAAAAGCCTTTGCTCATTCATTTGCATTGAACTGTGAATTCTGATAACGTAGACCTTTTTGCATTCTCTCAAAACTTTCATATGAGATTGCTTTCTTTCTCAAATGAAACTACGGAACAATCTTGAGTTCGACATTGTTGGTACACCTACTTTGCTTTATCTTTGAATTTTGCAACTAAGTAACAGGGTAAAAGTATCTGTTTCATCATAGATGTCATTTACATATCGGACACGACAATTCTAACCATGTCATTCCCACTTCATTCGCTACAGTGTAAGAATTACTGTCATCAATGTGTTGTGTCTTGTCGGTATCCACCACTTATCCATGTTCATGTGTCCATATTCGCTGTGTGCTTCATTTTTCAGGACGCACGACTATTTTAAAGATAACTCTTTACTTTCATTAAAAGAGGTTGTGAATAATTTGGACAAATCAAGAAAGTTCATTTGGAATTTAAAATGACTATTAACCTTGTAACAGCAGATTTCCATATATAGAGAGGGAAATGTGACAGGATAAGTCAAACTTCAAAGTTATCATGCTTCTTTTACTGCCTCACTGCTTGCGTTTCTAGGCTCACCTCTAACTCATGTTGCTCCACTAACTACATCCTCACCCTCTGACCAGGCAAGTTCACATTCCCAAAGCCACAGTTCACAGTATATTTGCTTAATCACATGAATCAAAGGTATGTAAAACACTCCAGTCACTGCGTCAACATATTTTCTTACTTACATGAATCAAAGATAGGTAAAACACTCCAGTCACTGCGTCGACTAAGCTTGTTAAAAAAGATCTTTGACCGACCTTAAGTTGGTCAAAGCTTGGAAAAAAATGTATACTCTATATCCCATCACGTCTACGAATCTATCAGGGCGGTTTGCCCATTACTGTAATATTAACTCCCAAACTTTCAGGAAATCCAGTTGAACTTGTCAAATTTTAATTCACACAGTAACACTTAAATAATGACATTCATCCGCACTGAAATATGGCATATCATTAAGGACTTAGCCTTTCCAATAATGGAGAATGGCACTGCACCGACGCCAGCCAGGAAAAAAAACTATACCAGGCTAAACAAAGGAAGGATAGGAAGGCAGGATGGGTAGCATAAACCAAGAAAGACGCATAATGTGCAACAGCCAGTGCACCAATATTCATCATAATGATGACTGATCAAGACTTTCAAACCTCAAGTTAACAACAGTAATGAAATATTATAGCTGCGACTATTCCTATACTTAATTAAAACCATTGAGATGCTCAGAGCACATGCATGAAGGGTGGAAGGAGTACCAAATAGTTTCTCCTCCTTATACCACTTCACAACTAAGTTATCATATGATCATGCAAAATGATTGTAACATGCTATTGTTACATGACTGAAAATGAAGGGTCCCTGACATTCCTCGGAAGGTGCTACATGGTTATTCCTAGGCAAAGGGTCAAATTTAGGAGTCGTTCTGAAAAGTTTGCATTCTGAGTCTCTGACTATAATCATCAACATCAAGCCTTTATTAGATCAGTGAGGCCAACAAGCTGCAAAAAGAGAAGGCTCCATGGAAAGACTGTCAATTGCTAACCTTGGATCCCATGACACTTTATAGATAAACATTTCATTGAAATGATGATAATAAATTTTCACAGAAGGGCAACTATGAATTACTTGACAACTACTATTACTACTAGAAATGCAGTCAAGTAAATACTATGGTCGTCAAAAGGAACTCCCAATATGAATTTTTAACAAAGGCACCTCCATTTAAATAAAAAAATATGCCACAACAAAATCCTTCAACACAGAAACTTGAGCTCAGGTACATGAATCCTTTTCTTTAAATATTCTTCACCTACCTATATGAAAAATTCAAACATATACTAAATGAAACTAACTGACAATCTCTTCAGGGACATTGGAAATTCAAGTTAAAAGAGAGCACAGGTCTTTTGGCAAGAAAGGGTCGGTACAGTTAAAGGAAGAGTATGGTATTAAGGGTCGGTACAGTTAAAGGAAGAGTATGGTATTTCAAGTATTCTGTCCATGTATAAAGAATATATAAGAGGCTAATCACCCAGTGCTTTTCAGCCTTCTTGACTCTTGCTTCTTTCCTTGTCTTTCATGTTTCTATATTTCTTCTAGTTTTATATTTACGGTGTGGTACCAGAGCAGCCTTAATCAACACCTTGATGAATGTGACTGTTGCCATCATCCTGTATGTACTTGATCGCTATTCAATTTATATATTTCTCTTTGTCTGTATGGTATTTCACCAGCTCTTCCTATTGAAGAGGAGTGCTAGCCTTATGCCATCCGTTCGATCAAGACAAAGTGAAAAAGAGGCAACAGGACGCAACCAGGGGGTGCAGATTGCAAAAAGAAAGAAAGAAAAAAGGAAAAGAAACAAAGGGAAATGTTCAGTGATAGTTATCCATATACTTGAACATCAAAGTAGAAGGATTCAAATTGACATCTTCTTCAAGGCATTTAGTAACCGAATGTAAAAGGAGAATTGCGTGTCTGTTTGTAACCAAGGGAAAGTACAGAGAAAACAAAGGTTGCTCTGTATTTGACTCATTATGGGACATTTATGGATAATGTGTAATTGAAGGCTGAGCAGTGGATCACTCCCCTAGTTATTCTTGCATCGCTTTCTTTCCTCATTTCTCATTTTGTATAGTTCTCTCTTAGTTTTATATTTATGATGGTGCCAGAGCAACAATATTAGTCCACATCCTCAGGAATGTGAATATTGCTTGCATAATAAATTTTCATCAACATCCAAAGTTGTCCTCCTTATGCACATGCTTGATCAACAACAACGATGCAATTTATATTCTTCCTTGTTCTATATGGTACATCATCTACTCCAATCCTCTCGAAGAAGAGTGGTTTCCAAATTAAATTAGGGGGAAAAGAAAAGGAAATAAAGAATAAGATTGATAAATGAGCGGGAGATTGCCAGAAGATATAGACAAGAAAGAAAAAGAAAAAAAAAAGAAAGGGGAAGGGTCAATGATATTTATCCATATCCTCTATTTGATATCTCAACCACATTCCATATCTTCCACAAATATCAATTGAATTTCAACTGTATCTTGTTATATTCCAACCATATCTTCTCATATCTCAATCATATATTCTTCTTTCTCCATCAGAAAATAAGTTGAGGTATCATATCTCAACCATATCTTCTTTCTCCATTAAAAACTAAGTTGAGGTGGAGAGGAACATGCAAGGTTTATAAGATAATATCTCTTTTCTCTATATAAAGATTTTTCTATGCACCTAGCAAAGTTGAGAGGGCAGAATAGAGGACTCAATAAAAAGTTAAACATTCTTGTATACCTTTTATACATGACCATAAGACTAACTTATGTAGGGAATTAATTTTCAAACATTCTAATTCATAGCATTTCAGACACAATTCATATTATTTAAAAAGTAAAAGAAATAAATGTGGACAAGGTTCAATATTTATCCATATATTTCTCTCTCTCATACTTAATGTCTCCGCCATATCTCATTGATATCATATGATACCTCGACCATAACTAGTCATATATCAACTCTATCCTATTATCTACCTATTTATGGAATAAAACACACTCCCTTTAAAAATACAAGTTAGAAAAAAACTTTCCATGGTCAATATCACCCTTTACTACTTTGAATGTTTCATTTAAATATTACTCTATTGTAATCATAATTATATCCTATCATAATCTCATATGAACTACCTACATGTCAACAATATAAAAAAATAAGATTAATAAAATACATGAAACAACTCCACTGTATTAATTTGTTAAGATAAAGAAGCAACATACTATAACATATGAAGTATTAAAAAAACCCAAAAATTTTCAAAAATTGCACAAAATACCCTCAAAAGTTTAAAATTACACAAAACATCCTGCCATCTCAAAACTTAAAACAACAAACATGGAATCTGGAAATTAACAGTAAACTCTAAAGAATTTAAAATTTACAATTAACACTCAACATTTCAAAAAATTGTAGAAACACCCTCAAAATTTTAAATAAAAAAAAACACCCTAAAATTCTAAAATTTAAAAACTTGCAAACAACAAAGATAAATTCAAGGACTTACCATTAAGCAGCTAAAAATTTACAATTTAAAAAAATAACCTCATAGTTATAAAAATTGCAAAAGCTCCTTCAAAAGTTAAAAATCACAAAAAACCATGAAATTTCAAAACCTATAACTAGTAAATATCAAATCTAGAAATTATCAGCAGATCACTAAAGATTTAAATTTTACAATAGATAATCCAAAGTTTTAATAATTGTAAAATACACCCTTAAAATTTTAGAGTTGCAAGAAATATTCTAACATTCGAAAACTTACCACCAACAAATGAAACATAAAAATTACAAGTACCCAACAAAAAATTTAAATTTTTTAAAGAACACTCTCAAAGTTTTAAAATTTGTAAAACACACCCTTAAAAATTCAAATCACAAAAAAAAACTAAATTTCAAACATTACCAAAGAAAAGAATAGTTGTTTGATATTCTTTCATTAAGATATAAAGAAATTTAACTTCCAATTTAAGGTTTACTATTCCTTTGTAGCATCTAAAAGCAGTCAATTTTATTAAAAAAATATAAAGGTGGAGAAGGATTGATGTCGGCTCAATAAAAAATAAAATAGAAGGAATGAAAAACACTATTTTCTGACTATTTTATAGAATAGTTACTTTTTTAAGTAAATTAAGAATCTTCAGAAGAGATTTTCATAAAAAAATTAGTATTTTTATATGTTTATGCAGATGATTTAATCATATAAAAGTATGCTAGAAATAGCATTAATCTTTAGTTTATAATTTTTTTCAAGTCTATAAAGGATTAGAAACACACCTCGTATTTCCGTTTGTGTTGTTTTAGCCACCTTTTAACCAATCATCTTGCCTTATTAGCTTTAAGTATTCATCTTCCTATTATAACACTATTTTTAAAATGTTTTATACTTTTACAAAACTATACTTTCTCAGGTCAAGCTCGGTTTCATATCGATCCAAATAACATGATATTTTAAATTAGCTTTGAATTATATTTATTTCTTGTCAATTCAATTGTTAGCGTGAAAATTTTAATTGGGTGTAGCTCATTTAAACGAACATTAAAGAAAATAAATAATCACAATGCTAAAGTTTAGAGACATAAGTGAGCAAAAACCATCAAAATAGAACCTAGAAACAAATTTTAGTAAGGAAACAAATCAAATATACTAAATCATAGTATTGCACGTGCATAAAACATAGTTAAGGGATAAATGAACAAGGGGGTTTTATAGGAATCTCTTATATGTGTATAGTGGACATTGGATACGAATCAAAGGAACCCATGATATTCCCAAAGAAATTTGGAAATGTCCTAGTAATATGGGTTTCGGAGGCTAATTCAACAAGATTAGTAATACTAAAAATCCTGACTAGTGGAAGATTAGTACTTCGGTACCAGTATATACAAGAATAAAGGGATATACAAAGTTTTCCGAACTATAATGGTGTATCAAACTTATGAGCCAAAAAATGAAACTTCGGGATGAGCATAAATAAAGGAGACAAATCTATTGGGGAACCAATTCAATTTTATGCCAGGAGGTTCATTGTGGAAGTTATTTATATATTCAGAAGATTGGTGAAGTGATATAGGGAGAAGAGAAAGAATGTGTTGGAGGAGATAAATTGTTGAGTTACAGAAGGGAATAAGCATATAACAATTTCACTGATGTGATTTAAGGATATGTGACAGAGTAACGACAAGGGTGAGAACAATTGAAGGAGATGCAAAATATTATTTCTATTAATTGAAAATTGACGTTAGTAATGGAATAAAACCTCTGCCATTATTTTTTGTCCTAGTTATGGACGAACTTACTATCAGTGGATACATCTAGATGATATCACTTTTCCTTATTCGGTCATCTGCCGACATGGTAAGGTCCGGAATGATGTAGTTCATTGAATCAAATTGGATTAAATTGGGATGATTAAACTAGAGGAGTGCTTCTTAAGACTTTAAGTATTTAAAAAAGTAGAAAACTATCAATTACAGTAAGGGAAAATCAAACTTCACACCTGAATATCTAAACAAAAACAAGCATACAAGAACTAAAAAAATTACAGCTCAGAGCACTATCATCCTTAAAAAAATTAAATTGCAGAAGATTCAATGTGTTAAAAATATCCCTGTGCGCCTGGTTTATTATTAAATGTTTGTGTCCTTCTAAAAATAAAAAAATAAAACAGAAGATCAATAGATTCAACTTGCTTAAAAAAATATGCCATGTGCTTTTACTTTATTATTATGCGAGCAGCTGAAGCTTCCAGAACAAAGAAAAGTACCTAGATTGCGAATCTGATGTATCAACATCGTCCACAGCAAAAGGGCAAGAGAAGTCTATGTCATCAAGATCATCCTGGATTGAAAGTCTGCTGGAGCTCCTTGAGAACATTCGTGGTGATCCACTAGAAGAAAAAACACCGGAGAACCTTCCAGAATCATCCCTGGCATCCTTCAGCCCCTGTAAATTTTCACATGTGACAAGAGTAAGAAGCCAATTACGAAGCACATAAAAATCTTAAGTTTGAAAGCTATAGCATGCAGAAAAAAAGAGAAACAAGTGAAACTGAGGAACAAGCTTAAATAAAGGAGGCTGACCTTAAGTAAATTATAACATAACCATTTTTAACTTGAAGTTATCATGCCGATGAAAATGTGGGATGCTCCATATCAAGTAAAAGTAACAGCCTTACATAATTAGTGGCTGATTTTTCAGAGTTTTTTAGGTGTCTATTACTTTTCCTCTGTGACCAACAAGATGCTCCCCGGTATCAACCAGTACCTTTAGGTCTTCTAAGGTATTCAATTTCTAAAGTATATAACTCTTTTCCACAATGGAAAGAAACTAGAGCCTCTAGCTAATTTGAATTCCTTTTTAATATGTCAGACAACCTCCACCTATCCAGTAAAGACCTGATGAACCAAATGTTTGTCTTAGGTTGAGGAAATCTTTGGACATACAGTCAAAATGATTTAATGGAGGACTGCTGAGAAAGTGATATAAGATGATTCAGCAGAGACAAAATACTTCCTGAAATATAAGCAGGTGAGACAAGAAAGATTGCCAGCACACATACTAAAAAGGCCTCAGATAAGTTTTCATATCAAGTTAGCATTAACTGTATGATGCAAATATGGTCAAAACAATTGATAATGATCAAAATATGGATAGGAATCAAGTATGAACACCTAGAAAGCAAAAACATGCCAGTACGGACACAAAATAATACAAAAAATGATGTATAACTAATTCTTAAGTTGTCCATATGATAAAATAAAAATAAAAAAACTATAGCAAAATGTTGCGCTTACGACATGTGTCCTACATGCAGCCTTATGACAAAAGCTCCACCGTACTAACATAGTCTTATGGTCTATTTAATGGCTTGGAAACAAGTGGAATTTGTCCCCAAGCTCACAATAGATAAGTTTCTAATTTTAGTATATAGTAAATAAGCTAGCCTTTTAGGTTTCTAATGCTTCTCAGTCAGTGGTTCATTATTAGAAACTTTTAACTTTGTTCTTCATGTTAGTAGGGAACAAGCAAGGACTATTTAACTTTTGAAACATTTATATTTTCAAAGCTTTCTTTACGATTGCTCTGGCAGATACTCATCCCGAAAATGTTCAAATTTTATTATGGTGGTGGGTGTTTACAGGGAAATATTATGTTTCCTAGAACTGGGGTGAGTTAAAAACCTATAAATAGTATGTGAACCAATATTCAGAATAATCAAAAGAATACTTTAATTATTAAGAAGGAAAGGCTTCTAGGGGGATGAATCCCACCAAATTTATGCTTCCCTGCCACCAACATTCCTTCAATGATAGAACAGACCCAGCAAAATGATAGGATTTCAAGTTTTAGGGTGTCTCAATCATTAATGCAATAGACTGCATGCAAAATATATTGACCTTCCGTGCCCTACCAAGGCCTAAGCGGTACCTAGACCGCTTGCCTAAATCTCGGGAGTGCCTAGGGGAGCATAAACTGCTTATGCGGACTACGTCGCCTAGGTCTTGGTCATGATTTCCTTCATTGCCGCCTCCACATTCTCTGACCTCCTCTAACATATCCGGTCTCCTACACCGACTACGAACACCTCCTTCGGCAAAAGCTCTCCTACCAATTGTTTAAATAAAAAAAGAAATCTGCATGGGTCTCGCCTATGCAGCTGCCTAGGCGCATAACCGCGCCTAGTGCTTTCTATAACATTTACAAGTAAGATTTCCATTTTTTCATCCAGAAAAGGAAAAATCTGATGCAAATATTATATTGACTTGGAAGTTTAAACCTCTTGTATTTCTACTATACTTTGTCTTTTGAAGTCATTATGTTGAATTGATTTACCCTAGTTGCGAAAATAAACATCAACTACTTTCCCCATCCGTTTATCAGTAAAGAGTAACTTTTTCCTTAGCATCACTTGCTATTAGCCCCCTGGTCAACAAGGAGAGAGTTTTCATTGACTGTCTTTCCATGAATATTCTCTAGGATTTTCATCATAACTCTTCTTAGGCATATGATACCATTGCACGATCTTCATGATAACGAAAAGCACCGGGTGTATCTGTACACTAAGGATGGATTAAATACATTGAGGCATAAAACGTACCTTAAGACCATAGTTTTCAGATGATATATTTCTGAACAGTTACGGTGAGACTCTCATTGTTATTAAACATATATGGAAAATTATTACTCCAATCAAAGTATAATTTTGGTTTCAGAATTCATTAAGATGTGGATTTGTTTTGTGAAAGGATCCTAAGTTCATGGAGTTAGCCTTGTTTGGCATTCACTAAGCAGAAAAGAATGGTTCTCACTTCTCAATATGCATCAAATATATATATAATAGCTTGCTCGTAAACAAAACAATATAATGGCTTTGGATATCGCGTAAGTCCAAGTGTTCATCAGTCAATTGAATAAGAGGAAGAGAGAGAAAATATGCATCATCACAAATTATGCATGTTCTCCATGTAAATAACGTCCATTGCTTAAGTGGTGGGGCAAAAGAAGAAAACCCTGTTAAGTACACTTATCCCAAATTCAAATTGATCCAAGGGCTCTCATCCCTTGGAAACCACGCATCTAGAGGGCCCAGCCACTGGATACTTTATTTGTTCTCCATACAAAAAATATTTAATTGCCAAGAATAGAAAACTATGAGATGAACAAATAAAAATACTTGAAATGACAATTCAGGTGAACAAAAACATGTGACACGGAGGCAGCTAGATGTATTTCTACCTTGAAGCAATTTATAGTAACTCAGTTTCATATTTATATAGCATGTAAGTTGCACACAAGGTGCCAAAACATAAGATTCCATGTTCTTCAAACTCCACAAAGAAATATTAAAAAACAACCCATAAATAATGTGCACATGGTAAAACACTTGACTACACACAACAAGGAAATATTCAAAAACCCACAATAGTGTGCACATAATAAAACATTTGACTACACAGTATACACATACATGCACACAGGCACCCACGCACTCGCACGAGCATGCACCACAAATGGAGATAGAGGTGCAATACTTTCTAATATTATTACGATACTTCAACGCAAGTCGAAAATGTACAAAATGAGACATCAAAAAGAACTATGTTGTTCTCAAAGGCAAATAAATAAATATGTATACTGCGTAAAAAGTTGACAGGAGGGGGTAGAGTTTTTTTTTTTTTTCGCGGGGCGGGGGCGCCCATATCTTTGTCATGTGCAGGGATTTCCTAATATGGAAAAGATGTCGCTCAATCTCCACCAAGTGAATAAAGAAGGAAAGAAACTCACATAATTACACTTGGTTGGGATTGGGCCACATTACTATATACGAGAGAATTCCCTCATATAACTTATGATACCTATTACACACGCACGCACGCACATCCATACATATATATGCCCTACTTGCAAATAGTAAATTTATAAAGTTGGACATAAAAAAAGTCCATTTTCCAAATTGAGATGGTTATATTTTAACTATTTCCCAGATGCATCTCTTAAAATTCTATCTATGTTTTAACTATTTCTTTCTAAATTGAGATGATTACAAGCTTAATCTATTTAGAAGCCACAACTTTATGAAACTTTTTCATGATCCTAATTAGAAGGGAAGTTTCAATAAATTAAGAAACTAATTATTCAACCATAATCAAACAACAATAACTTAGTTTTGTGCTTCCTTTTTTATTAATCCTAAAATTAACTTAGTTTTGTGCTTCCTTTTTTTATTCAATCATAATCAAAACAACAATAACTTAGTTTTGTGCTTCTTTTTTTATTAATCCTAAAATTAACTAGCCAAATTCAATTATTTTAGAATCTAAATTTAATCAAATAAAGGTTCTTACTCACACTTGAATTCTACTAAGATGAGTTTAGTTTTTTTTAATGGAAAAATTATATTGAAGTAGTCAACCACAAATAATTGAGGGAATCAATTACCCTTTAATTTGATATGTTTAATTTTCAATGATGAATTTTAAGATGATGACAATATATCACAAAGAGAGCTCCTAAAATAAGTTCATCAAAGATCTATAACGAATTAGTAGATAACAATATATTTAGGAGATCAACTCTAATTTCATAGGTCTAGTTTTCATTGACGAATTTTAAGACAAGGAAATGACATAAGGTAGTGCCAAAGGGACATAATCAAGAATCTAAAGAAAAATATGGTAATCACTATTCTAAAGAAAAATATGGTAACCACTATTTTAAAGGCGATGGGCCTTAGCGCCCCAGGCGCTAAGGTAAGACGATCTTCTAACTTAGCACCTCGCATATTGCGAGGTGATGAAGGTAACTAAGGTGATCGCCTTTTGACGCCTCAAGAGCTCGCCTTGGCACCTCATGACATTGCCTAAGGCATGTAATGTAAGGCACGAGGTGTTTGCCTCTGTTTTAAAATTTTGAAGGTGCGAAAAGTGTCCAATAAAGTAAAGTTCGTTTTGGCTATTGAAAATTTGTGTTTTTTTTCTTGGTCGATTTTTTGCTACTTTTCTTTTGTAATGTACTTTATTACCTATATCATTTTGAGGACATGCCACAATTTGAAACCTTAAAGTTCAAGGTTTGTTTCTTAATTATTTGAGTCAGCATTTACTAATTAATATTACTATTCAATACTTGCTACTTACAACTTTATTTTAAATGTTAATGACTTATTAGATTTGTGACATTGAAAATTTGGATGTGATTAATTTGTCTTGTTTTTATTTATTGATATTTGTATAATATTTGTAATGTTAATGTATTTTTGGAATATTTATCGTCTTAGTTCACTAAGGCGATCGCCTTTTTTGGCGCCTCTCGCCTCATGCAACATAGGCACCGCCTTGACCTTGCCTTTTGCTTTTAAAACACTGATGCGACTCTTATTGCATTTCTTTGCAATAGTTATAACACTATATTAGAGAATTATTATGCATTTACTTACATTATTCAAGTTAATATTTGCTCTATTTTTTTGGATCAATAAGAGGTTCTTTAAGTGAATTTTCTTGAATTGAAGTTCTTTTTGAAGCTCTTTACTTTTTTCTGTCTTCCATTAACATTGTATCCAAAAAATATTGTATTTTTTCACATGTTGTGCATGTGCATTTACCTAGTAACTGGAAGGAGAAAAAACTCCACATCATATCTTCATTTACAACATGTAGCATCCTTAAAAGGTAACAGATAAAAACTTTCAGATTTAAATAAATCTTAAACGATCTCTGATTGACACAAAATGAGTTTTTTTCAACGGTAAAATCACTATATATATGGTGTCCATAACCTAAATCAAGAATAGGCATCACTGATCACAACATAAAAGACATAGTGTACATATTAACTTATTAACTAAAGGCATCACTGATCACAACATAAAAGACATAGTGTACATATTAACTTATTAACTAAAATCCTCCTCTCCTGGATGGTGATCACAATAAAACAACAGCAACAAATGAAAAGAAGAGAGGTAAGGCCCAAAATACTTAACTCTATAGCATCCCTGCCTGTCCATTCTGTCTATGGATACACAGTGTTGACTTATGTTGACCATTGAGACTCCTTGAAACATCATATATTAAGGAATACATTCATTAGTTAGCATCTTGTTTGATGCAGAAGTTTCACCTATTAGAATGCACAAACCTCCAACATATTGTCCAAGTGATTAGTTAACACAAAGCATTCTAGTACACCCCAAAGCCCAAAAAAACTTCTATCAAACTCTATAATCTAGTAAAGCACGGCACTTTGAAAAAGTTGAAAAATAATTAATCCAACAATGATGGACAGACATGCGAAGCAAATTCAACAACATCAAATAACAAAGTAAACATCAAGTGATCAAGTCTCATAAAGACAACTCATTCTAAGAGATTCAAAGCAAACCTATTATATACCTTCTGAGCATTATACAAATGCAAGTTTGAGTAGAAATCTCCGAGCTTCTGCCCTTCTGTCTTCCTAAACGACCTGCTCTCAGACGAAGGTGACTCCTGCGATGACTGCTCCATCCTCGTGCTCCGTGGCGACGGCGGCGGCAAGAAGCTCCTCATAGGATCAGAATGGTTGGGAGTCCGATGCAACTGGGTCTTCCCCTGCATCCCTGCAGGTATACTAACTGGTGAAGTCTCCAACCTCAACCTCGACTGCAGAGAATTTGCACTGCTTCCGTAAGCAGGCGGCGAAGGAGTAGGCGAACTCGACATCGGTGGTGATAGCCTAAACTCATCGAAGCTAAAAGTCCCCTTTTTATGAGACCCCATTGTCTTCTGACTCGGAATTTGATTCCTGTACACGTCCATTGGTGATGATCTCCGCTCCGACCAGCTATGCGGCCGCTGGGAGGCCGGGAGCGCAGGAGAATTCAACACGGTAGCCCCTCTTAAGGGGTACGAAATCGGCTGATACCCGGATCCGGATCCGGATCGAGCCTGAGCAGGCGAAGCTGGAAAAGCTCTCATCGGATCCGCAGCAGGGCTGCCGACGTAATCGTTGATGATCATCGCCGGCATTAGCGACGAAACCTCGAACTTGAACTCCGAGAGGCTCGGGCGGTAGCTCACCGACAGCGAGAGGTATCCGAACTGCGTCTCGATGGGCGTGAAAGCGTAAACGCTGAGATCCCTCTCCTCTTCCCTCGAGAACGGGGCAGCAAACGAAGACACTCGATAGCTGAGATCGTAGTTGTAGGAGTGATTCGACGAGCCGAGCATTTTGAAGATCCTGAAGCAGGGGAGAAGGCGGAGAACCGAGAGTAGAGACCGGAGGAGGACGACCGATTTCTTGTAGGCCTTCCGGTAGAGAGATCCATCTCCGCCGCCGCCGGCGGGGGCGGAGGGAGGCGGCGGAGGCTCGCAGGCGGCGGTCCATCGCTCGACGATGACGTCATCGGGGGAGAGGATGACGTCGACGACCATGGGGTCCATGACGCCATGGCTGGGGTTTTCGAGCGCCGAGGGGAGATCGCCGAGGGCGAGGTTGAACCAGCGGTCGCGCTTACGGGATCGGGTCGGATCCGTTAACGGTCGGGTCAGGTTGGGGATCCGAGACCCGAGGATGGCTTGGAGGGCTTTGAGCTGGAATTGGGTGATGATCTGCTCGGTGCGAGCGGAATCGGAGGGCTGAGACATGGCCGGATCTGGATCGGACGTTGCAGATCGAAGAGGGCTTGGGGTCTTGGATTCTAGGGTTTTGGGTCGGAGCCGTCCTCGTCGGAGGGCGGCATCACGCATCACGATCTATCTCAGGACTAATAATGACAAGGGAGAGGGGACGATGGAGTCATAATTACTAGAGTTTGATTTTGAGTTATCGGAGGACTAATAATAAGAATCCAGGATTAGTTAATTAATTAATTAAGAGAGAGAGAGAGCGTGTGTGTGTATAAATTAAATTTAAGAGAGAGAGAGATTCTAGGGGGAGGGGGGGTTAATGGATTGATTAATGATGATAGCACAGGTTTGGTTTAAAAATTTGGATTAAAAAGGAGGACAGCGTCATCCTGGGCTTTTGCTAGCAAACGTGATTGGGCACGAATAGAATTGTAGTAGAGCCCGGTTTGTTTGGTTTGCGTACAGCTGGACTGTAAGTCTGACACGCAACGCTGCACGGATGTTCAAGTATAGATGGCAGGCAACGGAGAGAGATGGACCTAGTTTCTGTGCTCGTAGCCTTGGATTTAGATATTAGGGCGAGGTTGGTACAATAAAAAAAAAAGGAAGAGGGTTGCCGTTACGCTTCAGAGCGACGAGGAGGTCGGCTCGGTTCGGTGGATGGACGCCAACAGAAGCAAACAAGAGCAAGATAAATTAATATCTCACTTGTATCTGCATTTGATGGTTCAACATGAATAATATAAATTGTAATTTTTTTTAATAACTTGCTGCAAATTTATATCATGTTTTTTGGGGTGAATAGCAATTGTAATTATGTTCGTGTGGGTACGTACGTCCTGATGTGATCAGAACTTCATAGGAGGGGCATCGAAATGAAAGTGAAGTACGTGGAGAGAAGGTAGATAACCAGAAATTAGTTTCTTATTTTCAGTATAGAAATTACACATTTAACATGAAAGTAAAGTACGTGGGAAAAAAAACAATTTATCGAAATTAATTCAGTATTGATAGTGACATTCTTTTGTGGAAATTAATTCTATGAAAAGAGTAATGTTTCATTTAATAGATGTGATTGAAATATTTGTTGCCATATTTTTTAGATAATGATGTATAAATGGAGTTATATATTTGTTACAACCACATTGATGTCACATGACAGCTATATGATAGAGGGTCTAAAGAATGGCGGATCTAGAAATTCATAAGAGGGACGTCACAATATATATAAAAAGATGATATCACTAAATATTCTCTCACATTGAAAATAATTTGGAACTTTAACGAGATACAAAAGATATTTAGCTAAATACATATATCATTGATATGTACTTGTCTTAATATTTTGAAATCGTGAAGTTGTAGCCTGAACCACTAAATACATCATTTTGAATATATATAACTCATCTATCCTTGTCTTTTTCGCCCCTGATGGTATTCATTGCTCATTGATATGTGATGAATTGAGCCATTTAAGTTTATATTCTAGGGTTACTTTATTTTTAGGTATGGGCCATTAAAAGTTGATGGGTCACTACTTAATATCCAAATTATTATGAGTGTCACTTTGTTTTAAAGCTCACATAGGATTCATTAATTTTGGGATTGAGGGTGGGAGTCACTTGACACCACCCTGGGTCGGCCCCCAGGTCTAAATGCTAATAAAATGATTATGGGTAAATAAGTGTCTAACCTCCTAGAATAGAGGGTTCGTATGAAGGATCTCTTCTTTGCTGCCGAGGAGAAGGATCCGAACTAAGCTGTTTTCTTAGTTATTTATAGGGGATTAAGGGGTGTAACTGCCTCCTTAATTCGCTCCTAAGTAGGGCTTATGGGATGTAACTGCCCCTTAAATCACTCCTGAGTGGAGTTGTGATCCCCTCGGATCATGGGAAACGGTTTTGAAACCGTTCAGCTCGTGTTTGAACGAGTCAAACGCAAAATTCGCATTCTAGAGTGAAATCTGCGTTCAAACACGGTGTCTGGAAGCTTAAACGCAGCGTCTGAAAGCTCGGACGCAGCGTCTGGAAACTCATTTGCAGCAATTAGAAGCTGCGTTTGCAGCAATTTGGAAGCTGCATTGGCAGCTTTCGGAGGCTGCGATTTGCGATCGAATATGAGCTGCATTGGCAGCTAGATCTGAGTTGCGTTTGCAACATTTGGAGCTGAATGTGAGTTGCGTTTGCACTGCGTCAGCGGCTGTGAACGCGGTGCGTCTTGATGCTGGTACGCGGGGAGGACTTCCGCGTCTTGATTTGAAGAGACCGTCGATTTGTAGTCTCTTTCTATCAAAGCGTTACAAAGATCGTCATTTTATAATCTTTGTTTTAGCTCTTTGATATGTGATAGTCGTCAGATTGTAACTCCCGATGTTGATTGTGAAGGCTGTTGATTAGAGCTTTCATCAGTTGTTGTGAAGATCGTCAGATTGTAACCTTCATCGACCTACATGAAAGTCTTTAAATTGTAGCATTCTGAAAGCCGTCGAATTGAACTTCCATCATCGGTATTTGATTTGTATCAGCTATCTGCAGTGATTTTTAGACAGCCTACATCGGGTTTTAGGATACTTGATCTAGTAATCCGTCCCACACGTAGATGCGATGAGGCTTGTGAGCCGTATACCTAGGATGCCTTGATTTGGTAGTCCATCCCGCACTTTGATGCGATGAGACTAATGAGCCATGTACACTATTAAGATGCTGATTTTGTAGTCCGTCTCACATGATAATGCGATAAATTATAAACTTTATAATGATTCGCATTGTGATAATTATCTGATAGCCTGAGTTTTGGTGGACGCTATTTATGAACATGACTCATCGATGAGTTATATGACCGATGTACTTTACTCTTGTAAGTACGCGCGATTATATGTAGGTTTTTACATTATCTTCCAAAGGATAGTGGAATATATTTTTGGTCCGATATTGTGATGATTTTACTTTCTTGTATTGCTATCTTTTATTCTTAGCTGGGATTGATGATTAGCGATTCATAAATTGAAACATATGGTATATACATGAGGGTTTCCTTATTTGAATTATTTCGCTCGACGTACCAGTCTCATGTTGTGAGTTTCTAATTATTGATTCTATTTAGATTATTTATTCTTAGTCCGGTATTGATATCTAGTTATCTACAATTTGAGACATATGGTATATACATGAGAGTTTCCTTGTTTGGATTATTTCGCTCGACGTACTGCGTCTCATGTTGTAGGTTTCTAAATATTAATTTCATTTAGATACAGGGTAAATAATATATAGATAGACTATGGTTAATAGATAGAGTCTCCATCACATCTAGTAGCCCTTCCCCTGGGGCGGATGAAGATGATCTTATTGTAGCGTTCTGACGCTCTTGTTGTTTCTCTTTTATTTTTCAATTTATTTTAGGCAGCAACTCAGAGTTCTGGAGAGCCGCAAGATGACGGACTTCCAGCATAGTAGCTGTCACATATTTTTAGTAGATGAGACACCACCGTAGTTGATATTTATCTTTAGATATTTAGAGTTTTGTATTTCATCCTATAAAGGCTGTGTGTCTTAGTTTATTTTCGGTTGACTCATATTGAGATACTTCACATTTATTTCAAACTTTAGTTGTATTAAGTTTATTTAGTTGAGACATGATTATATATTAGATATCTCTTTCTACATCATGTCTATTGCATTTATTTCCCTTGTTTTATTTGTTTTGTACCTGCACTTGTATTTAATTTGACTAGAGAGATATTATTGTGATGGCGAAACGTGTTTGTTGCACAGTGTGTGGTGCATGGCAGGTTTAACATCTCTGGGTTCGCATTGGACTGCAGCAATGTGTGAAAACAGGGGCGTCACATTTACTTATTATTATATCCTCTGATTGGTTGATTCATAGAAAACTTTTTTTTATTTGTTTTAGGACGGATCACTCGTGAGTAATCCTTTTGAACATGAAACTGTTTTATATCTTAAGTTTATTCAAGTTGCAATTTGATATATAAATGATTTTCTTTTGTTTATTTATTTCATATGAAAAATTTAGGTTAAATGATGTTAATTTTAATTGTAGCATTATATAATTTGAATTTATCATGATTTCTAGGCAATGATATATTTTCAGACCTCAATTGAGTTGGGGGGGGGGGGGCCGTTCATGCTTTAGAAAAAGGGAAGTATGTCACTATATTATTCTATATTCTATTTAAGAAATGAGTGATTGGAACACAATAGAATGTTGGTGAATTGCGACAAGATCATGCTTAGCACGAGCTAAAAGACTAGTGTTGGTTAAAAGTATGCCACTGTCTTTTTCTATATTCTATTTTGGGAAATGAGTGATTGAAACACGATGGAATGTTGGTGAATTGCGATAAGATCGTGCTTAGCATAGGCTAAAAGACTAGTGTTGTTTAAAAGTCAACCAGTCAAGCAATACACATAGTTGACCTCCGTGTTAAGGCCTGCTCTCTCTGTTATCTCTGACTTCTTCTCTACAACAAATTATTTTATCCCAAATGTTCGGGGTCGGATGTATGAATCATATTCTTCTATTTCATTCTGTTATAGGTCATCTCCTCTTTTAAGTCAGTCAAAATCATGTCATTTTCAATTGATTCTAACCAAATCATTTTTAGGTCTACATCTGGATCTCCTAACCATATTAACTATAATATTATCAACTTTTCTAACCGATGCACTAAGTGGCCTCTATTAATACATGATCAAACCATCTTAATCTATTATCTCTCCTTTTATCCATCTCATTACCTCTGCCTTCTTCTCTATTAGATAAAAAGTCATCTAGTCATCTATTATAATCCAAATTGGCAATGCCGATGACAAACTATAAGGACCACAAAGGATGTTAGAACGATGATGAGTTTGAACAAAGCCCATCTAATTTATTCTTCTTCTGTTATGTTACTTATGGAAGAAATAGCTAATACTAAGTTGCTATGGAGCTCTCTGATTGGGATGGCATCAGCTTGAATTTGAACTTCCTTCCCCTGATCGTCTATGTTAACCAGGTCTCTTTGGTCAGTGAAAAAAAAATTGAGAACCCGGCTTTTGGCCCAATCTTGCTTAAATAAAGCTAGTTAAAAGCCCAGTCTAAAACGGGGTGGATAAATCGATTGAAGTATTCACTAGCTCACCCCGCTCACGGGATGAATACTATCCGGTTGGATAGCACCTGTCGCTTTCTTTTTTTCCTTTCAAAATATACTCCTCTATACAAATGGGAGAACCCCATATTCACTATTCATACTACAGTAAATGCTACGGCAACATTTCTGTAGCTTTATTATTGTAGCAAACAGGAAACTAGATACTATAGTATTTTTATAAAAACATTGCTGCAGCACACAGGGATACTGTAGCATTTCAAAAAAATCTGTAGCAGAGGTGGGGACTTTAGAAAACAAATTTTTTTAAAAATTGTTGTAGCATTTAAAATCGGAATTACTGTAGCGGGGGAAAAAATGATATGCCATGTTTTGCATGGTATTCACGACTAGTGCTGTTTTATGACTGAAAATCTAACTTTATCTTTTGTTATTGAAAAATTCCTTAAGGACCCAAAATATGGGACCAATAAGGAGGACAAGTGTGGTGTCCCCCTCCTATTGGGTAATGAGTTGGTTATCATTAATGATGACCAACTCATTACCCAATAGGAAGGGGACACCACACTTGTCCCCCCTATTGGTCCCATATTTTGGGTCCCTGTAGCAAAGCTCTTTGTTATTATATCTCTTAGCGAGTAAAAGCTATATTAATTAATTATTATCTAACTAGAGTAATTAAATAAATACTTATGGAATTATGAGCCCTTATTAAAGATCGTGCGTGTTAGGTGAGACAAATTTTCAAAACCAACCATTTGATGTTTTAATTGCAAAAAACGACCCGTTTCTCATTTAATTAGAGAAATCGACCTGGTTTCAGCACTGTCGCTGAAACCAGGTCGGTTTTTCTAAAAAACTTTACGAAACTTCACGGGAGTTCAACTCCCGTGAAGTTTAGTACGTTTTTAAACTTCACGGGAGTTCAACTCCCGTGAAATTTATTTCCCTCAGTAAACTCCACGCGAGTTCAACTCCCGTGGAGTTTGTCCTATTGTTAAAACTCCACGGGAGTTGAACTCCCGTGGAGTTACAGGCCAAATTTCCCAGAGAATCGCTTTCTGGGAAATTTACACTGCAACTTCACGGGAGTTGAACTCCCGTGAAGTTGCAGGTTTTTTTTCAACAGCATGCACACCCTACCTATTTAACTCATATATACAACTATTTACCTGTTGACAATAATTAATGCAATATATATTATTTAAACACGCACGAATCAAACAATACGCAGAAAGATCACATATCGAGCTATAATTGATCCATAAAAGTATAGTATTTGAAAATTCATACAATTTACAAATTTTAACAAAATAAATTCAAATACAACCAAATATAGCTCCTCTCCTTCCTCTCCCTCTCTTCCCCCTCCCCCTCGCTCTTCCCCGCCCCCCGCGCTGATGAGCCTCGACTATCTGAGTATCCGGCTGTGTGTGAGGCTGCGAAGTGCCGGCTCCATCAGCATGTGAAGTGCCGGCTCCATCAGCATGTGAAGTTCCGGCTCCATCAGCATGCGAAGTGCCGGCTCCATCAGCATGTGAAGTTCCGGCTCCATCAGCATGCGAAGTGCCGGCTCCATCAGCATGTGAAGTGTCGCCGTCATCGTCACGTGGCCGTCGGCGCCGAGTGTACGCTTGCCCAAATGATCGAGACCTGTCCTCTTCATCACGATCTATCAAGGTCATGCTATCAATTTGTAAGCCCTCCTCTTCATCATCATTCTCAGATTCAACACTTGCATTATCTTCTTGAACTCCCGTGTTAGTATCGAACGCATTCGAAGTGCCCACAAGCGAAGGACCGCTCATATATTGTGATTGTGTCCAACCTTCATCTTTGTTCACGGGAAAATTCGTTGCTTTCTTCATTACTGATTCCATTGTACACTCTTGGTAATTGTTTATCGATTACAAAGATCCGGTTACAACGAAAATCAAATAAAAAGAAATGAAAATTACAACTTTATTTCCTTGTTTGTCGAACAAATCGCGAGCTCCTGTTTTGCGGTCACTCGCTTGCGTGGGTTGTTTGCCTGCGCCGGGGTTGTTTGCCGTGGACCACCGCGAGATCTAGATCCGGTCGGATCTACGCAGTATTACGGGTATTATCCCACCAAGGAGATAATAGCCGGGAGGGATCGTTTCACCAAGGAAACGACCGCTCGAATCTCGGGATCTAAGAACCAAGCTTAGATCCGAAGTATAACGACGTAGATCTGAGATCCGGGATCCGATTCCTCTCGAACTCTTGCCTTATTTGGCGTTAACGATCGCCGAGCACCGGATCTGGATGGACAAGCCCTTGAAGTTCCAAAGCTCCAATCTTTCTAAGTTCTTAGATCTGAATCCGGCAGAGCTTCGACTCCTCTTTTTCCAACCTTTGAACAAATGAACCCCTTGGCCTATTTATAGGCACTCGTTACTGTGCCCCGTGCACGGAACTGGGTCGGCCACCCATAGGTGGCCGGCTCTGGGCCGAGCCACCTGTGGGTGGCTCGGCCTTGGCCGAGCCCCCCTTAGGCGTGGTTTTCCGTCGTTTCGTTGTTTCCGGTTCTGTGTTGTTCGGACTTGATCCGGTTGTGTGGTTGATCTATCCGGACTTGATTTGAGAGTCTGGATCTTGATTTAGCAGTAAGTCCACCTTGGTGTTTGAGTTCGAATCCGTTCTATGGTTGGACGACTCATTGACTCCCCGAACCGTTGGATTGATTCCGCACGCGAATGCATTCTGTTGATCGCGTGCAATTTGTTGATCTCGTCGCCTCGTCATTCGATGGTTCGTTGATTTGTCGAATCACCGTGTCGAGCTGTGCTAAGGGACCTATAGGCAATTTTATACGCCTACAGATACCCCCTCCAAAGTATTTCAGTCTTGTTCTTTTATAGAAGAGCCTGGAATACTTTGGATGTGATTGTCCCAACCTTCAGTCGGCGTAGCGGGACTTTGGAATGGCTTCTGTTCTGGATTCCTTCAAATTCCTTCAGGCTATTCGGTGCTTTGTCGAACGTCTGTAAGGGTTCCGGTGCTGCATTTATTGTCTGACCGTTGTTGGAATTTTGAACTTGAAGTCGATTCTTGATTTCTTGACTTTTTAGCTCGAGTTGGTTGATTCAACATAGAACTGATCATCGATTGACGGCGTTGAATTTTTATTTGCAACGCGTTGTCCGGCGTTTAAACTTCATTGCGACGCGTTTTCCGGCGTCCAGGCTTCATTGCGACGTATTGTTCGACGTCTGACACAGTTTATACTCGTACGCCTGCTGGAGTAGACACAGTTTAAGCTCTTAAGGTATTGGAGCATGGCGGATACTTGAGTCACGAGACCAATCTATAGAATTGATGCGTCAATGACTCGTACTTATAGAATTTTTGGCAAATTCTCAGCCATCAACGGATTTGATAAGCCTTTACCGACTACCGTTTGAGTCGGGCTAGCATGCGGATTGTTTAAATCCGTTCCGCATGTGACGTTAAGCTAAAAGAGTTAACCCTTTTAGTGCTACGATATTGAATACGTAGACTTCGTCTTTCTCCTGTGAAAAGACTAAACAACAACGTGTATGAGACGTTGACTTAGGATTTTTGGCAAATCCTCAGCCTTTAACGGATTTGACGTGCTCTTACCGATTACCGTTTGAATCGGGCTTACATGCGGATTGTTTAAATCCGTTCCGCATGTGACGTTTGTAGGCGTTAAAAAATGCTCAAAGATATCCAAATACCACTCAAAATGACATGGAAAGACAATTTACATGTCATCAAACAACACATGTTGGCGCGGCAGGACATGCTGCCGCGGCCAAGGCGCTGCAAGACATGCTGCCGCGGCAAAGGCGCGGCAGGACATAGTGCCGCGGCCAAAGCGCGTCAGCCAACAGTGCCGCGGCTATTATAGAGGGGTTCTGTGGCGGTTACGAGGCAGTTATGTGATAGTTTTTGAAGTCCACGTGGCGACATATCAGAAATAGAATGTGTGCTGACGTGGACAAACAGTTAAAACCACGTAAAAAGTGGTTAAAGATCGTGGGAGGACGGTTTCAAACACGATGAAAACGTGCTGGTAACCGCCTCTTTGGCCGCGACAGTCTATACTGCCGCGCCAACAGCCGCGACAGAGACGACTGCCGCGCCAACAGCCGCGACAGAGACAACTGTCGCGCCTAAAAAGGAAACTTCTTCAACCGCGACACCTCTAGCTGCCGCGCCCAAAGGAAGAGTTGCTGATCGGTTATTTTCTTCAGTTATCGTCCAAAGAGGCTATAAATACCCCTCTAGACACGAAATAAAGGGGATTCCAACAGAGAACATCAAAGGGGGATTCCAAAAGGGCAGATTGGGGCAGAGAGAGACTTAAGCTTTTGGTGAATTTGAGCAAGAGAGAGAGTCTTCATTTCTTACAAACATCCTCAAGAAGCTTTGGGCGATTCCTAGAGATCTAGCTCTGACTTGATCTTTAGAAGAGTGAACATCTTACATCGATAAGATATTCGCTTTAAATTCTTACTTCGATAAACGAAGGAAGAATCCACAAAACCTTCACGATTCAATTAGAATCTGTGAATCGGTGGTCCACGGGCTAACGCACCCCCGGCACAGGCAAAGATCCCACGCAAGCAGCGATCCAAACAACGATCCTGCGTTTGTTTCTAAAAAGTTGTAATTTTTTTTTTGTTGTGTAAAAGAGGTCTTATAAAAAGACTATTTCTTTTGAATTTGTTGTAATCGACCGAAGATATAATGAATTCAACAGCAAAACCAACTTTTAACGAAAACAAACTGGCGACCACAGTGGGAGCCAACGGTCTCGCTGCCGAGACCGTCGTGTCGCAGCCGATCAAGATTCCAGTTAAATCCACGGTCGAGTACGAGTTCGACCAAACCAAGTTTGAGGAATATCTCTCATCGTCCTCTTCAAGATCTTCATTGTCTCGCAAGTACAAGAGGATCTCATCATTGAAGAAGGCTCACACACTAAAGAAGGTTAAATGTGAAGACTCTCACTCAATTGTTGTCGAGGCCTCCCCTCGCAACATTATCCCGGCAACCCCCAAAGCCGGAAGCTCTGCTCACGATGATTTCTCCTCAATTGAGGAATCATTCGACCGAAGTTCGCCAACTCTAACGAAGAGGGCTCGTCAGAGGCGACGCCAACGCCGCGCTCGTCAATTGGCTAAGGACTTAGAACAAACCGATGGAGTATGTTACTATACGGACTTAGAATCGAGGAAACATCAAGTGGTTCAGTCGTCTCAACGTCAAACCACTCATGTTTCTGCACAATTTGTGACGGAAGAATGGATTCTTGTTAAAAGGACTCGTTCGACCCTAAGAGAACATATACAAAAACGTCGTGCAAAGGCTGCTCATGCCCGTGCTCTTGTGCAACAAAGACAAGAAGAGAAGAAGAAAACAGTGTCTAAGGAAACACCAAAGAATCACAAAGTATGGATCCTCAAATCCAAACTCATACGAAAATTGGATTTGCAGAACACGAGTTGTGACCGCGGCAGCGACACTTCCTTCAACCGCGACAGCTCATACTGTCGCGGCAGCCTCTTCGACCGCGGCAGCCCCCACTGTCGCGGCACACTATTCAACCGTGACACTAATCACTGTCGCGGCCAAAAGAAATTTCACAAGAGTACTCCCACGGCTACATCAACGTTCGTTCCGGGTCCGTCTACTGTGTTAACATCCGTTATGTCACCAGTGAAACCCTGGGTCAGTCTTAACCTGTCGAAATCCAAAATTATAATGGCAGATGGTCTCGAAGATCGAGGCAAAGTTCCAGTCAAAGAACGCTTGGGTCCGGTGAATGAACCCCAAATAGATTCTTACACTGGGGGTCGTAAATATCCTCCGATCAGGTCAAAACAACTCCAGAATAGGAAAATTCTAATTTCCACCCGCTTGGAGACTTGTAATAAAACTCAGGAGCCCGTTAGAACTCCGCACCCTCAAGGGGGTGGTTCTAAACGTGTGACTCCTGACATAACCTTGGATCATTCAAAGGCAACAATAAATTGTCATGAGAATGCCAACAAGGTTCTACACTCCCAGAAGAAGACGTGTTTGCAAAAAGACATCGTTATACCTGGGAGGTCATACCAAAAGACGATAGGATTTTTCGGGAATCATACCGATAAATCGTACTATCAAATTGGAAAAGATGACTACTCCAAACGAGAAGTCATCCCGCAAAGAGTCTCAATGTTCCAGAGATTTCTCACCAAAATGTCAAGGCCCAGACCGAGACATTTCTGTAAAAAGCTTGCTATTCAAGAGGATGAATTCCCTGAAGTCACCATCAACATGGCTGATAAAGAAAAATCTACGCAACATTCAAATCCTGACTTTCCCTGGGAAGAAAAGTCAAGAGAATGCATGAAGGAATGTCATCAGAGGATGAGCTCTCAGACACTTTTTCTGCAATTGCTTCGGATGATACAATATCTAGCACGGGGCAAATCAGAGAAGTGTTCACAATCACTACTGATCAGTTCGCTCAAATACTTCAAGAAGCTCTAGCCAAACAGCGTGAAGAAATTAGAGTTGAAATGAAGACAGAGATGGAGTCGGCTATCCAACAAATGAAAGAACTTTTAGCTCAACGGCCTCAAACTCTTGAGTCCAGCCAACAAGCCGAGTCCAGCCGTCGTGCTCAGAATGTCATAGACGACAGTGATCCAGAAGTGGATGAAGTCATCTTGGCTGATACACCTCCTAATGGCAATAACGCTGGGGGTGATTTAACGGACTCTCCCAGTAATAACATTGGGGGTGGTTCGATGGCACCTCTTACAGGGGGTGATCAAGCTCATTCTCCTCAATGTCCTTCGAATGAAGATGATGATGAGAGAATGAAGGAGCTTGAAAACAAAGTCAATACTTTGATGACGGCTCAAGAGGTGAAGAAGTCGGGTATTCCATGTCCCTATCCAAGAGAATGGGATTCAATTCCATACCCGACAAAATTCAATCTAATTAACTTCACACCATTTGAAGGAAAGAGCTCGCCTACTCAGCACTTGATCTATTTCAAGTCTCATTTGGGCATGATATCTGGAAACGAGGCTTTAATGGTCCGATCATTCGTTGGCACCCTTCGTGGACCCGCCTTCGATTGGTATCGACGTCTCAAACCAGGGAGCATCAACTGCTGGGATGACATGGAAAGTTTGTTCCTCAGCAATTTCTTCGACGATGACACCGAAGTGTCAATCGGAACCCTTTTGGATGAAAAGCAAAATAACGGAGAGTCGGTCGATAATTTTATCAAACGCTTCCGTAACAAGGCAATGAATTGCAGAGATCCTGTCACAGAGGAGTTCATCCTGCAGACATGCCACAATAATCTTTCCATCGACGTCTTGAAAGCCCTGGGGGTCGTACCTTCAACCACTTGGAAAGATTTGAAAATGCGCGGTGAACAAGCTGAACACTTTCTTAAAAGAAAGGAAGCGGAGAGGAGCCAACCGACGACATCTGCAATCGCTGGGAATGCGACTCCCGATCCGAGGTTCCAAAAAGAATATTCTTTCGAAGATGATGAAGCTCCAGCCATCTTGAAATACCTCCTCGCCAATGATAAAATTGAACTGCCGCCTATCAAAGATCAAGAAGGTGCTAAGATGATTACGGATCCAAACTACTGTGCATACCACAGAAGGGTTCTTCATCCCACCGAGATTTGCTTTGGACTCAAGAACAAGATCCAAGCCTTAATTGACTCTGGTGTCATAACGGCGAAACAAGCCAAATAAAGAAGACATGTACTCCATTGGATGCACGAGTATAAACTGCTTTTCCACCATACTCCATTGGATGCACGAGTATAAACTGCTTTTCCACCATACTCCATTGGGTACACGAGTATAAACTGTTCCCCCAAACTCCGAAGAGTATACGAGTATAAACTGCTTCTCTATGAACTCCGAAGAGTATACGAGTATAAACTGCTTCTCCATGCACTCCAAAGAGTATACGAGTATAAACTGCTTCTCGGTCATCCAACTAAATACAATGTTAAACCCGGCCTCACAAAGGAAGCTGGGGGTGGATGATTTATGTAATGGGAAGTTCCTAGAGAATCTTGTATTCTTAAGGATAACCCAAACATACGACTGAGGATAACGTATTCCTCATTATACCTAGTTTTGCAAAGAAAGCTGGGGGTCGATAATTCATATGACGGGAAGTTCCCGGAAGAATGTTAAGCATAATATTCTTAGGGATAACCCGATTATTATGAATAAAATGATAAACACTTAACTTCTCTTATGATTTCCGAACATTCTTTTGCTGAGATGAGATTCGATCACTTCATTAGATCGATTTGCCCTCACAAAACTCTCATTGGTGTGTGACGACTCATAGTCTCCCACCACAGAATCCCCCACCGATCAGATTAATTGAAGGTGGGGCCACCAAAATTCTTTCCATTCAAACTTCTGCTATATTCATGCACTCAACACTTTCATGGTTAGAGTCCGGATATAATGCTTAGAATTTTGATCGGTCGATCCTTGACGAATTGTCAAACCCCTTCGTGTTAAGTCTTTATCACTTGACACAGAAAAATCCACCGAGTGATTGGTACGAGTCAGCACTCCCACTGTGATTTGATCGAGTCCACACTCCCGTTATGATTTGTACTCCCACTACTCCCATTTGGTCAAACCTTTAAACAGTTAGGACCAAAGCCAAAATCCCCTCTCGATTCCTTCCATGAACGAGAGGTCCACAAATTGAACGATCAAACCTTTAAACAGTTAGGATCGTCTCAAACTCCCACTTGGTCAAACATTTAAACAGTTAGGACCAAAGCCAAAATCCCCTCTCGATTCCTTCCATGAACGAGAGGTTCACAAATTGAACGATCAAACCTTTAAACAGTTAGGATCGTCTCAAACTCCCACTTGGTCAAACCTTTAAACAGTTAGGACCAAAGCCAAAATCCCCTCTCGATTCCTTCCATGAACGAGAGGTCCACAAATTGAGCGGTCAAACCTTTAAACAGTTAGGATCGTCTCAAAACTCCCATTTGGTCAAACCTTACTACAGTTAGGACCACAACCAAAATTCCCTCTCGATTCCTCCCATGAACGAGAGGTCCACAAATTGAATAATCAAACCTTACGATAGTTAGGATTATTCAAACCAATCCAGATTCTCTAAGTGGAGATCCCACTTCGAGTTTCCTTTGCGCCAGGAGATAGAATATAAAATTCTTCCTCTCCGATTTCGGGTTAATCTCTACCAACAAACAAGAGACCAGGAGATAGAATATAAAATTCATCCTCTCCGATTTCGGGTTAATCTCTACCAACAAAAAAGAGAGACCAGGAGATAGAATATAAAATTCTTCCTCTCCATCATCTGGGTTTATCTCTACCAACAAAAAAAGAGACCAGAATACTCCAATAGGTATACGAGTATAAACTGTTTCCCTAATTTCAACAGGAAGTTTCTAGAGAATATCACTCAGAATGTTCTTAAGAATAACCTGAACACTCCGATAAGTATATGAGTATAAACTGCTTCTCCAATTTTCAACGACAGTTCTAATTCAAGACTTCGACGCGATAAACGCAACACCGAGGAAATCTTAGCTATTCTACAAAGCGCTGAATAGACTAGAAGATGGAGAAGTCAAGAATTGAAGCCATTCACAGACCATCCTATGCAACTTCCTCAACAAAGCAATGGAGAAATTGCAAGGAAAGCTTATCCTATCCAAAATGTCCCAGACTCCTCTCTGAAATGCTAAGTCTGAGATACTTTGGAGGGGGTATCTGTAGGCGTTAAAAAATGCTCAAAGATATCCAAATACCACTCAAAAT
>BQKN01067163.1:83354-104643 GCA_022839385.1 Asparagus kiusianus
ATATATATATATATATATATATATATATATATATATATATATCATATACCATGTACTAAGAGGAATTAAGATTTAGAAATTCACAACACGAGATGAGTATGTCGAGCGAATAATCTAAATAAGAAAACCCTCATATATATACCATGTATCTCAAATTGTGAATCACTAAATATCAACTCCAAATTCTACTAGCAAGCAATAAAGAAGTGCATCACACACCTTATCCAGGACACGTCATGCATGTCAAATCACAGTATCTCGCTCTATCCTCAGGTGGGTGGCACGGGGTAAATATATAATCCTATATAATTCTCGTCAAAAATTATATACCGTCACACATGTGACGCATTTCACACAAGACTGCAGTTCAAGATGAACCAAAAGATATCAAACTTGCCATGCACCTAACACTGTGCATAAACATGTTTCACAATCACATTAATATCACTCTAGCAGATGTTAAAAATAAGAAGTGATGGTACAAGTAGATATATCAAATGTGACAATATAAGGAACACAATATAGAGAAGAGATCTAATAATAACTATAATTATGTTCTAATAGAAAAAAAGAAAATACATCTGATAAACTGGAATAAGAACATCAAATCTCTAATACATAAGAGTTAACTGAAAAATACAAAGACACTCTGCCTCCAAAATAAAATACATCTCTAAAAAAACTAAGATCATAAATAGTCCACTGTGAAGCACCAACTAGCTACCTATGAATGACGGTGACTGTGCTGAATCCCTGTCAATCTGCGGCTCTCCGAAACTTTGACCCGTTGAGATGAACACAACAACGTTAATGGAGGCTCTACCTATAATATGCATAATTTACCTATATCATTACCCTGTACTAAGAGGAGTTTAAGATTTAGAAACCCACAACACGAGATGAGTACATCGAGCGAATAATCCAAATAAAAAAAATCCTCATATATACCATGTATCTCAAATTGTGGGTCGCTAAATATCAACTTCAAAACCTATAAATAGATAATCAACAATGAAAAAAATACATCACCAACACCTCATTCAAATTACATCGTATATGTCGTATCATAGCATCTCACACTACCCTTGGGTAGGTGCCTAGGTGGTATGGAAACAAAAATACAATCCTGTAAAAACCTCGTCAAGGATACATCGTGCATGTCTAAGCACAATATTACACACAATCCTCGGGGTAGATGACACGGGAGCAAATACACAATCTTGTGTAAACCTCTTCATCGAAAATGGTGTGGAATTTAGGTGCTCACAATATCATGCGGCTCACTATCTAACTTCGACACCAAGCGGAGTATAGGTATATCAGCCCAATCCGGAACGCGATGCAAACAAAAAAGATGTGAAGTATCGGTGCTCACAGTATTCTGTGGCTCATCGCAGTACCACGTGGCTCACAATCGAACTCAAACATTTATGCAGAAGTATGATGCGAAGCATAGGTACTCACAGTATCCCGCGGGTCATCGCAATCTCGTGCGGCTCACAACCTATCTCGGCCATCCATGCAAACATTTGATGCTGACTTATGCAACTCGTCAGTTGTCGGCCCTATGTCGCGACGAACTCAACACATGGCTACGCACTTCCGAGGATCCGTGCGAGCCTAATCCTAGCATGTACACTAACATGGTCACGCACGTGTATCGACGTGGGGGCCTGAATTTCATGTTCACAACCAAATGTGCGTGGAAGATTAAAACTCGCAAACAGTTTTAGATCAGTCGTCTGATAATCCCATCAGTCGACTGGGCGGCGACGTGCACAACGTGCACAACAAAACTGGTGACCTATACGGTCGACCTACTAGAGAGAAAAACATAGGGTTCTATAAACTGATCGATTGACCGATCAATGTGGTCAGTCGACCGACCCAAGCGCTAGAACAAAATTATCAGTTTTCATGAAGTGAAACAGTTTTCTAATAAATTGTAAAATTTCAACATGGGGTGTAAATCACAATTTAAAACTTGCAATAAATTTTTATAAGGGCTCGGCCAAACAAGTTTACATCAACAACAACATGATTTTGCGATCAAAAACTCCCTAAACATAACTAATCAGATTTAATTCTGTGTAATTAGGGCTCTAGTCCTAATTAATTTGTTCTTTAACTGATCATTAGGGTTTTAGTCATCAAAAACTAAGGGGATGAGTTTGGGAAGAGATGAACTTGCCTTGAAAATATGTGTTGATCACTTGATCCCTCAAACGTGGAAGAAAACTCGATCTTCCTTCACAAAAACCGTAGATCTCGCCCCCCACTTGCACTTTGCTTCTCAAAGCTTCTCCAAAATTTGAAAGGAGGATTTTCTAGGGTTTCTGAGGGAGAAACAATTGTTCAACGTGAGGGAAGGGTTAAGGAGGGAGAGAGTTCGGGTTTTATATGTATATATATACACATATAAGAAGACCCGACCCGAACCCAAACAAAATCTCCAGCTGCCGATTGGTCGACTGATCAATGGGGTCAGTCGACCGACCCGCATACTGAAGCAAACTCGATAGCTATATATGTATATAATCGATCTCAAATCGATTACAAACAGATCCATTCATCCCAGAATGAAATCAACCATAATAAAACTCATTTATTATTATTTTTCATAATATTTTTAAATTTACGGGGTTTTACAACACATAAATGCCATAATGTTGGACTACGTCCATCAACTGTACTCGCCTGAGTCCTAGATGACCCAAAGATGTAGAGTGTAGTCGTCCGCAGTATATACGACTCCCGGACTAACGTTCTCAGTCATCGAAACCAATGTATGTCGTGGAGTGTAGTGCTCGCAATATTATGCGGTGTACGGACCAACACATTCAACAACCTCAACAAAAACTCAACATGGAGTGTAGTTGCTCGCAGTGTTATGCGGTACACGGACTAACACACTAGGAGTGTAGTCGCTCGCAATATCATGCGGTGCACGGACTAGCTCACTCAAACACTTAAACAATGATGCACCGCGGATTGTAATCGCCCATGGTCTCATACGGTGTACGGACTAACGCACTCGGAGTGTAGTCACCCGCGATCTCATGCTATGCACGGACTAACGCACTCAAGCATCCAAAACCTTCGCAATTCGGAACAATTGTCACTCCATCGTGACAAACACAAAACATGATGCTACACACCCCCAAGGGTTCGTATGTGCTCAAACCCTACACGTGCACCTCATGGCCATGCACGTGTATTGACGTACGGGAGCGTGCATCGTGTCCGCGATCAAACATGCGTGGAAGATCCACACACCAAAACAACACTAAATTAGTCGACTGGCCCTTGGGAATCAGTCGACTGACACTCGGTCAGTCGACTGGCGCTCGATCAGTCGACCGAACAGCAAACATTCACAATTAATAAGTTTCGATAGGCCGACTTATGATCTATCAGTCGTCTGACCCGAGAGGATCAAAATAAATCTGGATCATCTACCACTCACGAGGGTGATCCTTCAAAACCTATCGTACTTCAACAGAATGTGTGCTAAGCTAAAAACAATGCTCGGAACACTTAAGGGGGGTGTTTAGCTTGCTAAAAAAAATGCAGCAAATGTAGCAGCAAATGTAGCACCAATAGTGAAGCATAAAAGCTGCCTCCATTATGATATGCAAGCAAAAATGGGAGAGGTTAAGTTCTTAACCTCAATCAAAATAATTTCTTTCAGTTAATGCCAATTGCCGAAGCAAATCATTGAAACAACACCAATAGGCAGATGTCACAGAAGTAGCTGATTATAAATTGGTTAAATTTCAGAAAAACACCCTTAACTTTAGATGATTATTAGATAACCCCCCATAACTATCAAAATATCAGTAAACCCCCTCAAGTTTAGGGGTTAAAAAAATCCCTTTCAACTTTAAAATTTCAAAACTATCTAAGTTTCCATAAACATCACTAATCAAATTTAACTTGATTAATTGGGATTCTAATCCTAATCAATTCGTCAATTTAGGGTTTAGTCCATCAAAATAAAAAATAATTGGGGATGAGTTAGGAAAAAGATGAACTTGCCTTTGGGGAGCGATTCAATCTCTAAACGGATGATTCGTACGAAATTTCTTCACAAAAAAGTTGTAGATCTCGCTCTTCTCTGGATCTTTGCTTCACAAAGTTCTTCCAAAATTAAAAAGAATTTTTTGGGTTTAGAGAGGGAGTTGGCTGCTCAAACGACAGAGAGAAGGGAGGAAGAGAGAGATTCAGGTTGTTAATGAATAATGACTAATGATATATATATATATATGATTTTTAAAATAAATATCTATTCTCTCTCTATTCTCACACCTAAAATTGAATAAAAGCACTCTTTTAGCCACATGACGACCCCCTATGCTACCACATGGCAGTCCAACATCAAAAGTGGGTGATAAATATCAAATCAATTAAATCATGCAGTATTTTATCCGCCTTGAAAATCGGGTTTCAGTCTTCGTCGTCAGAACGCAACGAAACTTGACCCACGACACGGTCTCAACATTATAAGATCAATGGCGCAAACCTCGTGCCCATCTGATTAACAGAAAAATTACTAAAAATAAAAATGCTACAGATTTCAGCAGACTCGTGATACCGAGGCTGAAACTGCGAATTGATCTCAAATCGATTCCAATCTGATCCATTCCTCCCAGAATGATCACTAACCATAACAAAACTCATTAATTATTATGTAAAAAAAATTTTCAAAATTTTAAATTTTCGGGGTATTACCCCCGGGTTGTGTTGTCATTTATTTCTCATCTCCTACACTTTCCTATGGAGAAAATGATCGCATAAGGAGTGGAATCGACCAGATTCCTCACATGCTCCTCCATTGTCTGTCTCCTCTTTATACTTCTAAATCAGTTTCATGCTTCTACTATGCGCAAGGAGTCACAAGCATGAAATCCTATCTCATTTAACTCATGTTTATGAAACGTTCGTCTGTTACCATCATGGAATATGTCAACTGTATGCCCCAAAGATATATTGTGTTTTCACTTTTTTATTAACTTAAAGTAACGAACTTAAAACTAGTTGAGGTCTTCTACTTTGCCAGGGTGTCCTTTGCCTTAGAAGCATAGTTGTCTCGTCTTAAGTTAATGTTTTCACATTGTTTCTATTGGTTATGTTGTTTTGTCTTAACTTCATTATCTATCAACCAAAAATACAGAAGTTTCTTGTCCTAGTGATTCTTTTCATATGGTAAGCATGCTTTTCTTAAACATTTATTCAATGACTTGCATTTAAGTTTAGATTTTTTCTGGTCCTCATGAGATAGCGGCAAAATTTTAGATAACTGCTGTCCTTTACTGGCAAAGTTCCTTTCTCGATTTGAATATATCAGAGCCTCCAACTATTAAATCCTCCTCTTCAAGAGTTTCCCATTTATCCCTAGGTGAACATTTTATATTTGTGTGGTCACATTTATTTTCGTCAACACTTTGTGTATGTTAGCAGAACGCAATAACTATGATAGAATGATGAATATATTACTTATGTTCTCTCATAACTTTGCTCTGGTTATGTTTGTCAAGTCTATGAGGTACAAGCGTCCATTATCATGTCACTCTATGAATCTGACTACATATCTTCTATGGAAGTGAGATAACCCTCCTAGATACATGTGAATGTTTTCAGGTTGCTGTTCTGTTGCTTACAGAAATCACACCAAAAAGCATAGCTGTTCACAATGCTACTGAAGTTGCTAGAATTGTTGCACGGTGAGACAATTATCCATTAACTTGCAGGAAGAAGAACAACAGGATAGATCTTTTTTCTCTTGCCTTTGAATTAAATCATGCATTGTAAGGGGATAAGTTAATTGAAATTATCTCGACAGTAATATTCCATGTTACTTGTCTAGGTCAGGCCAGTTGCATGGCTTTCCTTAATCTTATATCCTGTTGGCCGTGTTGTCACTTTTCTTTCGATGGGAATGCTGAAGATGCTTGGTCTAAAAGGCAGAAGGTAAGTAAAATATATAGCTACTTGTTTTTCTTCTTTTGATTATTTTTTCGTGATGTCTTTCATTATTGGGACTTTTGTAGTTTGTGTATAGAGTTGAGGGAAGCTACTACTGATAATATCCAGTACGTGATATTATCAGTCCATATCTAACATTTCGAATCCCAAATTAAAAATGTGTACTGTTGGTTATGATGTAATAGACATTAACTGCCTCGAAACAAAATATCATATGATATTGATGTGTCTTAGTCACATAACCTGGTCAAAAAATCAAGCAACCTTATGAAAACTATTATGGTACACTGGTAAAATATATGCTTCAAACATTATTTCTGGATAGTTGATCTGTAGTTGATCATATCCAGTGGTACACATTCCAAATTTGAAATCAAAATTTCAGAATTTGATAGATCGAATCCACATTAAGTATCAGTAATAGCATATCTCATCCCCACCCTACCCCCTCCAAAAAAAAACACACGCAGGGAAGGAGACGTTGGTGTTTCCGCATCTAAATGTCTTTATTGTCCTTTTGCAACAAAAGAATGCCAAAGATGTCAGTTTGATTATTATAGAGATTATGCTCAGTTAGTACAACCTCAATTTTTTTTCTTTTGAAGAATCTTTTCCATTTAGGGGGATGGATGTTCCTCGAAGATGTTGACTTTGTGCCTCGAACTCTAGCTGCACTCTTAGGATCTACTAAGTAATTTCATTTCTTTATTTTTACTCACAGCTTAAATTTAATTTGATGTTAGTCCTGAATGTGATATATGTTTACCATGAATGGTACCCAGCTGTTAAATTTCTCATGTGATTCAAATTTCAAAGCTGTTATCTAACCATGATTTCTGGAGAGCATGGAGGTGCAATCTGTCCCTCCTTTTTCTTTCCTGTATTTAGGATAAGCACCCAAAGTTCTCCCTTCTTTTCCCTTCACTCGCTGTATTGTAAAACTAAATGTTCCTCTTTCATCTTTATTCTCTTCACACTATATCATCTATGGCTATACGAGAGGAAACAAAAGTAGAGATGGTCAAGGATGTATGGTAATGGAGATGAAGAGAGGAAGTAGGAAAAGAATGTTGCTGGGAGAAAAGAAGGAAGGTTGCTGGATTGGTGAAGATGGAGGGATGAAAAAACACTGAGGTCCTTAAATACAGATAATAACATCTATTGGATTACAGGTGGAAGAAAGGGTATACACAGTAAAAAGTCTAGTAAACGTTAGGAATTAGCAGAATATTCCATGGCTTTGCACTAATGATAGGGGTGGCAATTATCTCATGTTAGGAAGTCAGGTCAACCTTGAGCTGCTCCTGTTTCTCTGGACCAAGCCTGACCTGATTATAAATCAGGGGAAACGTTCTGAGGTGACCTGACAGTGACACAGTAGAATCATGTGATTAATCCTATTATTAAAGTGACTGAATCGATATTAGGTCCAGTCAGTACCATTTCTTTTGGAAGTATACTATATCCATTTACAATGCATGATTTGTTTTTAAAGGAAATATATAGTTCCTTAGGGTCCTTAATTTTCAGATTTTAATTTTTTTTGGGTTGCGGTTGCGCATACTTTTATGAGGAAAAAAATATTGAGCTAAATTTAGAGTAGGTAGAATAATAAGCTAGGAGCTTATGTATGACCTTTTACAAGTAAGTTAATTGTATACAAAAAAGAGATGGAAGTACAGAAAAGCTGGGGGACTGTTCAGCAATGTTATGTTCTTTCTCATTGACAAAAAAGAAAAAATAAATCTAGGCAGGGTATTCACTTAGGGATCTTTATTCCTCTATTTGTTTCTATTATTTTCTCTTGAGTTTCAAATCTTAGACTGAAGAGAGAGAGAGGTAAGAAGAAAGGTATGAGGTTTCATGTAAGCAAGGTACTGATTGATGGAGAGTAGACAGTTTGGAAATTTTTTTGGATACATTATGGGTGAGATAGGGTTTACATTAGTTATATATGTATAAATAAATGCTTAAATACGATTATAAGGAACTAAGAGACCCTGAACATGGAGATGGACACCTAGCCAAGAGCAGCCAGTCTGGCGTCCATATCATGCCTTATGCATCTTTTCCTGTGTTGGCCTGTAGAATCCACCGAGGTGAGAAATTATAGGAATTCGTGGACTTTAATGGGGTTGGATTCTTACTAGCACAGAATGGTTAGCACAGAATGGTTAGATTTAGACAAGGGCATTAATCCCTTTATTGTTACTAACCCCCATTAAAAGCCATCAATTGCCAGATACTCAAGGCAGCCATTAGAAGCCTTATCATAACTATCTTTTACACAGGTGAATTATATTCTTTGTTCTCCTTTTTTGTATCTGCACCGCTGTTGTAGGCTTGTAGCGTCTTTCTATTCTCCTCCTCCTCCTCTATTCTTCCTCTTTTCTCTCTCCTCTGCTCCCCTCTGTGCTGTATTCTCTAGCAGCAGCTGCTGCAAGACAGCAGAGAAGAACAAATATTATCTATTTATCATCTTTCCTTCTCTTCTCTCTTTTCCTATCTAGTAGCATACAAGTAGTAGCGCTTCTTTGCTTTTAGTTGTTATAGAGAGCCAGCAGCATCAACAAAGTAAACTCCACATATAGAAGTAATTGATTGCTGATGAACAATCTTGGATGCACACTTCTGGAGCCTATGTACGAATACTTTCAATATTCTACAGTATGGCCACATGGACTGAGTAATGTTCCTGGACAACTCTTGAAAATTTTGTTTTAAAACACCTATGCAACGCTGGCCGAGTGAATACAAACTTATCTACCTGACTACATTGGGTCTCACCTGCAGCGGTCCATCTATGCTCTTGAGGTTAAGTTGGCGAACCAGAGTATACCATGCTAATGTCATCATCTAAACTGGGATGCGACGAAAGCCTGAGTGCACTATACAGTACAGCTTTTAGGATCATGAGGTTACAAGTGATAAGAGTCTGGCTGGCAACAGTGTCTTCTTATGTTCATCTGATGGTTCATCTTGGTAGGTTGAAATTAAAAAAAAACATTTCATCTACTTATAAAATTTTAAGACCAGAAGCAGGTGAACCACATAGTAATGGGCGATACATTTTAAATGCGTATCACCTTGGAAATATTCGATCACCATTTTGGTTTATTGTTCTTTACTGCTTTTGTCCAATAATAACATTATAATAATCCAAGTTCGTTCTCTTAATTACTGAAAGGACAAGCACATAATATTATTTTTTCATTTATGTCAGAGCGTTAGGATACAAGGTAGAATCTTTGGTTATTGTTTTCAAGATAATTTCTCTTTCATCCTCTTCCGAACTAAAGCTAGTTTTTTGCAACAGATTTATCATGATACTTTTTATCAATGTAGTGAACCGTATGTTACTGAGGAAGAACTGAAGTTGATGTTGCGTGGAGCTGAATTGAGTGGGGCAATAGAAGAAGAAGAGCAGGTGACAGAATCTCAGAACTTTTAGACTTGGTGCGGTTATTGATTTTGAACATCCTTTCTCAACTCTTCACTCTCTTTACTGGAATGTTCTATTTCAATAAACTACAGCTTCATTATTTCATAGCTTGAAATGATAGTTGAAAAGATGCTAAAGAAACAGCTTCTTTCATCACAACAGTTTCAGACATTGTAGATTTAATTAGATTATTGGCAAAGAATGGCAAGAAATGGGTTTAGCTGAAAGGTAAACAATGAGATAGGGGACATAAATGGTGTATGAGAAGTATCAGAACACATGATAGGATAATAAATGAAGATGCATCTTTAAACTTAAACATTAAATGGGGTGGAATTGTTTAGAAGGTTTGATAATGTGCAATAGAGATCAATGAGAAGCCACTGCATTGGGTTTCCATGTGTTTGTGTCAGGAGAGGGAGAGAGATAAATAGGAATCATTTCACAGTGCAATTTGGACTCCGATTTTTCTGATATCTTATATTTCTTCATGTCTTTATATACTCATTCAATCGAGTTCGTAACAGGACATGATTGAAAATGTGCTGGAGATAAAAGACACCCATGTCAGGGAAGTCATGACCCCTCTGGTAGATGTAGTTGCTATTGGTGCCAGCGCAACTCTTATTGACTTCCAGAAGTCATGGGAAACTCATCAGTACTCGAGGTTTGTGTTGGCTCAATTGCAATCCTCATTTGTTTGTTTATTAGTTTTCTTATAACCTAATACGACTGCAGAGTACCTGTGTTTGAGGAACGTGTTGATAACATCATGGGAATCGCTTATGCAATGGACATGCTTGAACACGTTGGAAAGGTTTGTTTGTTCATATTTTTTCTTTTTTTTTCTTTTGCTTATCTATGCTGTAGTTTGCTCCCTGAGACATTATTGTTTATACATCTTAACAACATTTTGTGGGTTCTGTAAGTAACTAAACACTATTTGCTGTTGAAGGTTGAGAAGCTTAAAGAAGCTACCGTGAAAGAAATTGCTCATCCCACATACTTCGTGCCTGGTAATGGAAATTTAAATTGGTTATTCAAATGAGTGTTTTTTGACACATCAAATTAACTTCTAGTCTTTCTAGACCTCGGATAGCATGAATACGGGTGCAGACATGGTCACAGACATGGGACAAAACAAATTTGTAAAATGTAGGATACGGGGACACACACATATTACATTAGATCAAATATTATATTGAAATACTCATAGCATTTGTATGTTTCTTTCTATTGTCCATAACAACTAAGAATCAAGATAAATCAAACTAAGAATAAGGTTTAACAACAAAAGTTAGTTTTGATCATATGAGATAATACAATGGATATTTTTGAAATATGTAAGTAATGAGTTTTAGTTTTCGGGTTCAAAAACCAATTGGTTTTGAACCCAATGTTACAAAAAAAAAAAACTAGTTTAGAATATAAGTAATAGGAAAATGGGGTTTTGTTTTGAACCACATGTGTCCATGATGCGTCCTTGGAGAATCTGTGTCCGATATGTGTCGGACACAGACATGTCACCCAAGACACCGGTTCTAAGTAACCTTCTAGGATGCACACATTTGTGTAAAGTTGTGTGCAACTCTGAATTTTTTTAATCACAACTCATGTAGATATTGAAATATGTTAGGATGCAACATTTGTGCACACATGTTAAATGCAAGTATGATTGTTTTATCACTTTAATTTAAACGGTTTGTGTTATGATAGTTGTTCACTGATGACTTTGGTCGATACTTTCTTTTGATGGTATTGCAGATTCAATGTCTGTGTGGAACCTGCTGAGAGAATTCCGCATAAGGAAGGTTCACATGGCTGTCGTTCTTAATGAATATGGTGGAACTGTTGGAGTATGTAGACATAACATTCTTTTTTTATTTCTAGAATATTTCATGCATCTTCCCAATTAGATCTTATGCCTGCATTTGGTTAATTATTTAACTCAAGAAATGTCTCTAGTATTTGTAGCACTGGCTTATATATTGCTTCCTAACAACTTGTCCTTTCCCCCCATTTATTATGGTCATCGTGCAATGTACGTATATTTCATCTACTTGCTATGGCACATGAATAAATTAGCCTATCAGGAGGTTATTGTAGACTTGCAGATTAGCTGTTATTGTATGTTATCTTGCATATAATTTTAATATATCACTTTGCATTTGCCGTGACAGGGCTTGATTCTAGTAACATGCTGTTACATTTGCAATCATATTTGTTATTAAGTTTTTCTCGGGATTTTTTGGGAAACTACCTTACAAATAGGGTCATTTACAGAAACCAATGCATCTTTAAAGTCGTTTTTATTTTAATCAATAACCTGCTAGCCAAATCTTCACTAAAAAAACCAAAAATAACTTCAAAAGAATATATGTTTACTTGACTTGTATCCTAACTAAATCTAAATATTAACAGAGTGAGTCACGTAATCTTGAATTTGAGTTTTTAAGGGTGTTTTTGGGGTTTTAGTGAAAATTTTGACTAGGAGGTGGTTGATTGGAACAAGAAACCCACTTTTAAGGTGGCTTTACGTATAAATTAAAAATGAAAGGCGGTCATTGTAAAATGACCCTATTTTTAAGGTGGTTTTTAGGGAAACCCTTTTTTCTCCCTAGTTACTAAAGTATTCCCTTATATTGGTTCTTTCTTAAGTTGAGATTTGGTTTCTAAAATGGGGGGCCTCTTTGTAGAGCTAATTGCGAGGGTAGGGCTGAATTTGAATTTTTTATTATTATGAGGGCACATAAACAATTATACATATAATTTAATAACTTATATAATATAATTCTACTAATAGAAAACTATTTATATAATACAAAGATCTTACCACATAATATTTTCCATTGTCATTGCATACCTCTATGTGATCTCATCTTTTGTTCCACTCGAGGCATCTATTAAAATTGCACGAGGGCATCTATGCAAATTTATATATTTCTTAGACAAAAAATTAAAAATTATGAGGAAAAGTGCCCCATGAGTGTTTTTATAGACTCATCCTTGTGTGAGAGATGTGTTTGTACATGGTAGTTGTCGTATTCTTATACTTTATATATATGTTGGGCTTTCTCCACCCCATATACACATTTGGTTATTCATGTGAATATCCATTTGCTAAAGTTAATCTGCACCATCTAATACGATGCCTAAAACAAAAAGTTATTTAGTGTTAGTTTCTCCATGCGTTAATGAGGCTCGAAATGAATGGTTTAAAAAGGAGTTAATTGATTTCACGCCGTAAAATGTTTTGAGTTCAAAAAAGTTATCTTCTAGGAGTTATCAGTTGTATCAAGATCAAATATTTGGATGAGTATCATCTATATTCTAACGTGTACACCTATGATGAATACTATTTTCAGCCATATGCTTGTGCTTTCCAGATACATGGGTTTTAAATTTTTTATGATGCTTGACTTTTGATTTCTAGGTACTTTAAAGGATGCATTTCAAATTCAACAGAATGGTCATAAAAATGGATACCCTAACATCATATTTCAATGGAAAGAATTTCGACCCAAATCCTATATGACCCAACTCCCTCTCCCTCTCCCTCTCCCTCTCCCTCTCTCTTATAGACACACATAATAAGACAATGAGATGACATTCTTGTCATAAGCTTAGCAGAATAGGCTATTTGATATGATGATCACCACCATCCACCCAAATTTTCACACCACATGATCTATGTGTAGAAATTTTTTGTTGTTTAAATATTTCTAACTATTATATTTTTTTAGTTGCAAAAATGAATGGCTATTATGTTGTGTGAAGAATTAACACATGAAACGAGTTTGATTCATATTCTAGAAGACTCAAAAACTATGTTACTTTTGTTTACCATGTAGAATTGATGATGATTTGAACAAGATCTACAGAGTCAATCATAAAATTGAAAATCCGATTAGTCTAGAGCACGGTAAATTTTAGCTCACCAGCTCACAATATTGTTCCCCTCTATACATATACGTGTGTGTATGTATATATTTATGTATGCACTTATAGAGTAAGGTTTATGTGTGTGTGTCTACACACACGTGTGTGTATTTCTACACACACATGCATATATATATAGAGAGGGAAAAACTTATGTCAACTTAAGTGGACCATCCATCAAACTTTCTATCCATTAATGATACCTAGGGATCCATGCAAGATATGAAGAGGCTTTATATATATATATATATATATATATATATATACATACATGCATATAATTGACAGTAATTATAAAAAGAAAGAAGAACTTACAGGGTTCGACGACCCACTCTTAAGATAATATCTGGATCTTCAATTTTATTTATTAGAAGGATCTTACAAGAGACGCTTCTTCTTACAAACTCACACTTAAACTGGAAATAAAAACTTAGCTGAAAATAGCACACCCTCACAACATACTACACTCCTCCTTATATAGATCATAAGAGAATAAAATATATGATTCTATGACAAAGCATTGCACTGGCAATCGCACTGACAAAGAATCTACTTTCTAAAAGGTGCTTTATAAAAGCTCCTTTAGAAAAAGCTTCTTTAAGAAGTATTCGGGCAGAAGGCAACTGAGTGGCTCCCCGAGGCTCAACTCATAAGTGGCGCACTTTGCTTTACATTATTATATGTCTTTACCTTTACCTTTCAGGTCAGATGTTGGAGCCTGATTTAGGATCCCCATGGCAGCTTTCCAGATATCTTCTTCTTCTTCCTCTTGTGCATCTGGAAGGGTACTACTAGAATTAACACTTTTGTTGGATTGAGTATCCATAGTGTCAAAAGCTTCAAAAAACTGTCTCTTCATATGATCAAGACATTTTTGCTGAATCTCAGATTCTGAGGCTTGAGGGTATTTTCGCCTGATTATTTTGGCTAACTGCATCATAGGATTAACCTTCTGAATTTCTTGAGACATAGAATTCTCAATGATATTTTGATTTCTTTTTATAATCTCTTCAATATGTTGAACTTTTTCTTTAACGTTAATTCCGTTCCACCATCTACAATAGTGGTTTCTTTTAAGAATGGGGAGGTGAAGATCATCCCAATCAGATTCAAATGTCCAAGTCCAAATCCATGGAATTTTAGTTTCGGAAAAGAAATGGACAGTACATAATCCTTCGACAATATTATTGTCTTCCATCTTAGAAATAACAGGGTGAGATTCTACCCAAGCAGAATATAATTTTGCTATTGGTTCAGGTAAGATGTCTAATTCAGCACCATAAGTAGCCCACCAATTGTAGAACCATGAAGGAAGTCCCTTATGAAGAGCTTCAGGACAAAGCTTTATAAGCCAAGTATGTTTGTTTTTAGGATTCTGGTATAAGAACACATTATAAAAGGCTTCTTTATAATCCCAGTAGTTGAAAGAGTATACTTGGTTGGAATTCTGAGGTTTAACCAAAGGTAAATCTTGATTGGGGTTTAAAGCCCATTTTCGAGGTAGAATAACCTCTCTGATAATGCATTTACTGAAATTAGGAGGAACAGTTTTGTTATCAGATCCCCAGAAATGGGTTATTTCCATTCCCTTTTGTGTAATTAATGTCCTCATCCATGATCTTGACTTTAAAGACAATGTGGGATAATAGTTGTCAATTAAATATCTATTTCTGATATAATCAGGATCTTTCATAGAAGAAATGTCTTCTTGTTCTAGATACAGAACTGTCTCTGATTTTTCCTTAGGCGTCCACTGTACCTCTTTCTTAACAATAGCAGAGAAAGGTTCAGGAGTATCTTCCTGGTTAACTTCATTTATTAAATCATTAACTAGCCCTTTATAAAAAGCTTGAGATGGGCCTGAGCCTTTAGCTTGACTGCCAGAATAATTTTTTCTTGCTATAGTTCTCCATGAACTAGGCTCAGATTCATTAGGACTATAAGCCCTCTGAATGTTGGAATTTGTTTGGGGTGATCCTCTTCCTCTCCCCCCTCTTGAAGAGGGATTAGTTCTCTTCATGTGAACCATGTAGAAATTCACGAGTAAGAAAATCAGGTAAGTAGTTATTACTACCTTTAATGTATTCAATTTTAAATTCATACATGGTCAATTCTGCTTGCCATCTGGCAAAAATTTGTTTAGATACCAAATTTTTTACATCTTTTTCTATAACGTTTTTAGCAGAACTACAATCAATTCTTAGAAGAAATTCTTGATTAAGAATATCATCCCTAAATTTAGATAGGCATTTAATGATAGAAAGCATTTCTTTTTTAATAGTTGAATAATTAAATTGAGCTTTATCCCATTTTCCAGAGGTAAATCTAACTAATTGTTCTTTATTATTAGTGGGATTAATTTGTTTTAGAATACCTCCATATCCTAAATTAGATGCATCAGTTTCGACTATTTTAAACCATTCAATATTTGTTAAATGAGTGCATGGTAGACATTTAACATTAATTTTTATTCTTTTAACAGCTTCAGCATGCTGATTTGTCCAAGGTTTAACATTCTTTTTTAACCTACCATATAAAATGGCTGTATCTTGAGCTAGATTTTTATAATAGTCTGCAATATAATTAAGAGATCCTAAAAATCTTTGTAGCTGCTTATTATCACTAATAATGTCAGGAAATTTAGAAGCAAATTCTATACTTCTATCAATAGGAATTATTGTTCCTTTATGAATATTATGCCCTAAAAATCTTACTTGAGTTAAGAATAATTTCATTTTAGGAGCAGATACTGCTAAACCGTTTTTTATAGCTAATTTTCTAAATATCTCTAAATGTTTGACGTGTTGGTCAAAACTTTGGGAAAATATTAAAATATCATCTATATATGATAAGATGAAATCTGTATAAGGAATGAATATTTCATTCATGATATTCTGAAATTCAGAAGGGGCATTTTTCAATCCAAAAGGCATTACATTCCATTCATAATGTCCAAATGGAACAACAAATGCTGTTTTATATCTATCTTTTTCTTCTATTTGAATTTGCCAATATCCTGACTTTAAGTCAAATTTAGAAAATATTTTTGCATTATTAATGCGATTTAATAAATCCCTTTTATTAGGAATAGGATATCTTATCCATTTTAGGACTGTATTCAATGGTTTATAATTAATAACAAGACGAGGTACTCCTCTTTCTTGTTCAGCAGCATTATTAACATAAAATGCTGTACAACTCCAAGGAGAATATGATTTCCTTATTAACTTCTTCTCTATAAGAGAGTTTATTTCATTTTTACATAAATCTAGGTATTCCTTATTCATTTGACAAGGTCTAGATTTTGTAGGAATATCCTTTTCATTAAAGCCATCAATATATAGTAAAGAAACAATATGTTTCTTTCTTTCCCAAAAAGCATTTGGTAAATTACTACATATAGTAATCTTAAATTTATCTTCTATTTGAGTTATTAACTCGCTTTTCATTTTAATTTGTTCTTCAATTTGAACAAATAAAACTTCTTCTTTAAGAAAATTAATTTGATTTTCTTTAAGAATAACTTTTCTAACTTCGTTTAATAAACGAGTTTGTGGGTCAGTAATAAATTCAAAATTAATTTCATTATTCTTATAAGTAGCTCTAATGCCTTTAGTGTCAACTTGGATAATAGGCATTATATTATGTAAAAAAGGGGTTCCTAATATAACATCTTGTGATAAGTTTTTAACTAAAACACAAGGAATAGGTATACATGTTCCTTGAACACAGATATAAGCATTAGGAAGTTTATATTTAACATTTAAATTATTTCCATTAGCACTACTCAGAGTCTGGGTAGTGGTTTCAAAAAACTTTGAAGGTATAATCCCTTCATTTATACAATTTAAATCTGCACCACTATCTACTAGAGCTATAAGATCTGGTATAACTATTTGTTCATTTATGGCTAAGGTAATTTTTATATACTATTTTTGAGAGGTAACTTGTTTTAAAATTTGTAAAAATTCTGTATTATCAACCTCTTGTTCTTTATCAGAGTTATTTTCTGATATTATTAAAGTTTTTTCATTGTTATTAATTTTATTTAGAATATACTTATTTTCATTTTTTAAGGTTTTTAACCTCTTTTTTCAAATCTTGGATTTCTTTATTAAGATTAGACAAAGAAAGAGATTTTGATGTTAAAGTTTGACTCTTTTGCCTTTTTAAAACTTCAGACATAGAATAAACATTTTCAATATTTGGTTTATCAATTTTTTCTTTGGTTTTTAAAAGAGATTCTATCAATTCTCTTTTTGTTTCAGAAGATATATCTTCAGATATAATTTTGGATATTAACTCATGATTTGAAGATATCATGTTTATAGATAAACCATTCATATTAACTATTGCTTTCCAATAGTCAGCATTTTTGTCACAACTATTAGTAGTACATACACAAGGTGTATCTTCGTCAGATTCTGACTCAGAGTAAGAAGATTCATCTTCTTCAGATTCACTATTAATCATTATTTTATATAAGGTCTTTTTAAGACCTTCATCTTCTATGGCATCTATTTTCTTTTTTGTATAACATTTACTAGCATAATGCCCTAGTTTTCCACACTTATAACAGTGGATTTCTTTTTTATCTTTTTTAGATTTAAAGGGTTTTTTTATCCCTTTTATGTTTATCTCTTTTTTCTTCTTTTTCTTTTTTAAAATTTTTTTTCTTTTTCTTTTTAAAAGAAGAATGTTTATTTTTAACATCTTTTATTGGTTCTTTATCAACTCTATAAGGTTGATCAAAAGCAAATTGTTCACAGAATTCACCTAATTCTTTTCTTTTAGTGAGTCTTTGAGACTTTAGCTGATTTTTTAATTTTAAATCATTACATAAAGCTAATCCTTCTTTAATACAGGCATTAGCTAGATACCCATAAGTAAGATTTTCGTAAGGGAGATAGCCCCCTTGTTCATCTCTTATTTTATTTCTGACTCTATCAGCAAATAAGGTTGGTAAACCATCTATAAACTTAGATTTCCAATGTTCGCTATTAGCATTATCAAGCATCATAACTCTACTTAGGAAAGTGTCTTTATACCATCTAAAATGGGTTAGGGAAGGACACCTAAAATTCTGTAATAAAGTTCTTATTCTTTCTCCATTATCTTGATATAAGCCAGTAAAATGATGTGTAATAGCTAACATTAAAGTATAAATAGCATCTTCTTGTGGGATGCCATTAACAATTTTTGTTGCATTTAAAACTTCATCTCTAGCATTTTGGGATAAATAATTGTCCCACCATCCTTTAAGGACACCAGTGAAGCCACAGGTAATATACTGAGCAATAATTTTATCGGTATTACCATTTTGTCTACATACAGTAGAATACATCATCATTCTATGCATAGTGGAATATATAAGGGAATCAGATGCTCCATCTATATTCCATTCATAAATATTTCTACCATTATAATCACTTTGAATATATGTATCATTTTCTTCAAATAACACATCAGTAGGAGTAGGTCTTTTATAGTAATATCTCTCAATCCTTTTTGAAGGATTTTTTATTTTATTAATTGATAAAAATTGATTTTCTAGAGTTAGTAATTCGTTTTGTGTTAACTCATTTTCTGAAATATCATTTTGAAAATTATCATCCTCTGAAGATTCAGACTCTGTCTGAATAATGGATGAAGTAGAAGCTACCATATTTAGCTTTGAGCTATTAAATTTTTTAGTTAATAATTCTATTATGTCAGAGGTTACTTCATCTCCTCTTTTAAAACCTGAAATATCTACAGGAGGTTTTATCATTACCCTTGTTTTTCCACTATCAGTGTTAATGATTTTATTTGTTTCTAAGACTTTTAAGGAAGGTATTACTTCATTAAATTTATTTATTAATTTATCTAAATCATCTTTAATTCTTGTTAAGTGATTCCCTACGATTTGAAGATGTAGATTTGTATAATTATTTTGCTTAATTAATTTATTTAATTCTTTAAGAGTTACATCGTTAGATTCATTTTGCTTAACAAAAGCATTAGTTTCTAAATTACTAGAATGAATTCCAGATATTTTTAAAGCATCTGTTGGAGGATATATAGATCTTATATTCATACCAGTGGCAGATTTCCACTGTTTATAATGTTCCTCTATTACTCTAATCTGGTTTTCTTGATTTTGTATATAATGTTTTAAAAACCAAGGTATAAAATATTCTAATTTTTTATTTTTTTGCAAGTCTGTATAATACTTGTCTTTAAATTCTAGTTGTTGGGTTTTTGAAAATTTTTTAAAAAACCAACTTCTAATGTCTTTATGTTTTGCTTCGTAAAATTCTTTATTAAGAAAGTTTATTATCCCACATTGTCTTTAAAGTCAAGATCATGGATGAAGACATTAATTACACAAAAGGGAATGGAAATAACCCATTTCTGGGGATCTGATAACAAAACTGTTCCTCCTAATTTCAGTAAATGCATTATCAGAGAGGTTATTCTACCTCGAAAATGGGCTTTAAACCCCAATCAAGATTTACCTTTGGTTAAACCTCAGAATTCCAACCAAGTATACTCTTTCAACTACTGGGATTATAAAGAAGCCTTTTATAATGTGTCCTTATATCAGAATCCTAAAAACAAGCATACTTGGCTTATAAAGCTTTGTCCTGAAGCTCTTCATAAGGGACTTCCTTCATGGTTCTACAATTGGTGGGCTACTTATGGTGCTGAATTAGACATCTTACCTGAACCAATAACAAAATTATATTCTGTTTGGGTAGAATCTCACCCTGTTATTTCTAAGATGGAAGACAATAATATTATCGAAGGATTATGTACTGTCCATTTCTTTTCCGAAACTGAAATTCCATGGATTTGGACTTGGACATTTGAATCTGATTGGGATGATCTTCACCTCCTCATTCTTAAAAGAAACCACTATTGTAGATGGTGGAACGGAATTAACGTTGAAGAGAAAGTTCAACATATTGAAGAGATTATAAAAAGAAATCAAAATATCATTGAGAATTCTATGTCTCAAGAAATTCAGAAGGTTAATCCTATGATGCAGTTAGCCAAAATAATCAGGCGAAAATACCCTCAAGCCTCAGAATCTGAGATTCAGCAAAAATGTCTTGATCATATGAAGAGACAGTTTTTTGAAGCTTTTGACACTATGGATACTCAATCCAACAAAAGTGTTAATTCTAGTAGTACCCTTCCAGATGCACAAGAGGAAGAAGAAGAAGAAGACATCTGGAAAGCTGCCATGGGGATCCTAAATCAGGCTCCAACATCTGACCTGAAAGGTAAAGGTAAAGACATATAATAATGTAAAGCAAAGTGCGCCACTTATGAGTTGAGTCTCGGGGAGCCACTCAGTTGCCTTCTGCCCGAATACTTCTTAAAGAAGCTTTTTCTAAAGGAGCTTTTATAAAGCACCTTTTAGACGTTAACATCCCTAGCTCCAAAGGCTAAAATTCATTCAAAACCAGGAAAAACAGTACTGGTTGAAACTAATGTTTTATCGTCTAATATTGCTGTAAACGGACAGATTAAATGGGACGAAGTAAATTTCCCTAATAGTTGGGTAATACCTAACGCTGTTCAACCTCAACCAATTATTAATCAAGAAATTGATCAAATAACTCAGACGGTTGATGGAGAAGTTGAAATTGTCTTTAATCCCTCTAGAACTATTAGATTATCTGATGTTACTAGTACATCTAGAAGATCTGTTTCTAGGGATAGTTCTTATAGAACTAGTAATGTTAAAGGTATTAATATTTCAGAGAATAATATTCCTCATGGATTATATACAGAAGATAAAGAAAAAGAGAGAAATTCTCCAACTAGCTCTGAAATGAGCTTTAGAATGCCAGGTTAGAATGAATATAAAAGAAAATAAAGATATAAAAAACTTTCTTAATAAAGAATTTTACGAAGCAAAACATAAAGACATTA
>BQKN01067167.1:0-32655 GCA_022839385.1 Asparagus kiusianus
CATAACCGTAGCATAGTACTGCTGTATATAATGCCCTTTGATCAATCGATGCAATCAAGCAATTATCTTCTAATAGTTACTATTCATGTGGGACCCACGTCCTAATTTTTCTTCTGTGGGGCCCACCACTTTATTTAATTTCAAACTTGTAGGACCCACCAAATTTGTTTTTCTTCAAAATTGTCAAAGAAGGGGGCTAAAGAAGAGGGTGGTTGTCAAAACGTGGGCGGCTCTTCTATAAAAAAAATATCCAATAGTATCAACTATTAGATTAACTAGTTTGTTAATTGAGTCACTTAGTTCTTCTCATCCACGGATAGGAGCGAGCATAAGGTCGGTTCGGTCAATTTTGAATTTTTTTTAACAAAACAAGGTCGAATTGTTCTATATTTGAAAGTGAATTAAACCGAACAAATTTAATTCGATCAATTATGTTCAGTCTATTTGGTTCGGACTTGGACCTAATTAAATTTAAAATGATATGGTTTGATCTAAAAGAAATATGTATATCGAGAAACTTGTGAAAGAAAAATGTGAATTAGGGGATCGATATAAGAATGATGCAAATTAATTGAAATAATATGCAATTTAAGGGGAAAAAGAGAAATAATTGTTGACTAATGAAAAGAAAGAAGAATATTTTTTAGATAATTGAGAGAGCAGTCGATTCGGTTTGTCAAGAGTTGAGATTTTCTGAAACTAAACCAATCAAAATATATCTACAATTTGTTAGGACCGTTTCCATATAATTTATCTTGTTTGAGTTGTAACAAATGTATATTTGAGTCTAATTTGTGTTTGAGATGATTTGTACATGTTTATGCAGGTTAGAATCAATATTAAGAACAAACATAAAATGTCTAAACTCAACAGTATATTTTTAGCTCTTTGGCCATTAATGAGCAAATTCTCATCAATGAAGTTGGAGCTGATTCATCTATTTCTAACCTTCTACTGATGGCAAAATACTACAGAGGGTCTTCACTCATTGATGAACAACTTCATGATCATCGATTTCGATGCACTCATTGATGCAGAAATTAGGCAGAAAGCATCCACTCATTGATGAGCGGGTGACTTGTCAACTCGTCGGTGAGGCAATGCCATTGATGAGGAAACACGATCATCGATGAGGCTAGCTCGAAAGCTCAGGTTTTGAGATTCAATCTCAGTCGTTCGATGTAGCCGAGATGCCTCCTCCCATATCTTGTTTAAAAAGGACATGACCTAATTGAGAAAAAGAGAGATAACAATTTCATAGTAGAAACGGCCGTAAGATCTTTTCAATCTTTTCAGTATCTTTCATTTCCAGAAATGTTCCCCAAATCTTATTTTCTTCTTTCTGTAAATGTTCCAGAAATGTGTTTCCTTCCGTTCCGTTGCAATTTTTATGCAATCCTTGACTATTGATTACATTCCCGTATCTTGTGTTTGAATATTTTACCAGCCTTTTTTTTGTTTCCCTGAATATTCCTCTTTAGAGGAAATTTTCACTGTAGACCCGTTTTAACTTTTTATTACTGAATTCGACCCTGTCTCATTTTTTTTATCGGAATCGACCCGGTTTCTCGTCACGTCAGCGCCGTGGCGAGAAAGCGGGTCGATTATTTTTTAAACGGCCTCGTAAACAGTCGGGGTTGGCAACCCCGACTGTTTAGTCCATCCGCTATGAAACACTTAACTAATTGGTCGGGGTTGGGAACCCCGACCAATTCGATCTGGACACATTTCGAATTGGTCGGAGTTCCCAACCTCGACCAATTCGTAGAGCCCAGCTCCGCTGGGTTTAACCAGTGGACGAATTAGTCAGGGTTGCGAACCCCACCAATTCGAAATGTGTCCAGATCGAATTGGTCGGGGTTCCCAACCCCGACCATTAAGCAGAGCCTAAATGCAGGGCCATTGTAGGTGCACAAAATGGTCGGGGTTCCCAGCCCCGACCATTTTACAGACCTCCTTCCAGCCCACATTCACCTGGAAACTCATACTTCCTGTAGTACAAAATGTAATCACAAATAACACATGCTAAAATGCAATCATACTCCTGTTATTAATCCACAATGCAATCACAAACACAAATATCATACGTACAATTCATATTCGCAAACTTAACATTATATCAAATCCATCACAACACAAACAACATATCAAGTCCAAATTGCAACTCAAACGTAAACATCCTATCAAGTCCATCGAAACTTAACAAATATCAACAACGCCCTTTCCCCTCCCTCTCCCTCTTCCTCTCCCTCTCCCTCTCCCTCTTCTTCCTCTCCCCCTTCCACGTTCACCTTCGACGTGAGCTCGGATAAGTTCCTCGTCCGATTGTGTGTGAAGTTGGGAGCGCATGACATCCGCGTCGACTCGAACCGTCTGTGAACATCCGGCCTGAGTTTGCTATGAGTCGCCAACTTCATCATGCGCACGGCTTGATCCCGCCCCCGTGTGTCCTCGTCGACGTCGTCGCTCGTACTCAATTGGTCGCTCCTTCCGTCCATCACAGCTTGCATTACTGAAGAGCCGACCGTATCTTTTTTATCATTCGAAGGAACGTGTTCCTCGGCTCCTGCTCGGTAGTCGTGCGCAATGCGTCATGTGCCATAGTAGAAAGCTCTTCGAGCTCTTATACCTATAAAATAAAAACCGAAAGAAAATTATTATCAAGTGGATGGTGAGAAAATAAAACTCAGAAAATAATTGTATATTTTTCTTATACACTTACCAACTCTCTCTCGACTGGGCCTCTTGGTATGTACTCCTTCGGGGCTTTGTTTTCCTGAAATATCCACTAGCGAGTAATCCCCCAATACCACCGCAGGTACACACCTAGGTCAGTTGCATCAGCCCTCTCCATCACTACCTGTTCCTCCCTTAAATCCCACCTCTGGATGTAATTTTGGCGAATTACTTCCCAATTAGCACGATGTGCACATTTTCTTGGATCTCTCTCTATTCTCTCCACAGGCTCTGGAATATGTTGCCGTAGTCCAAATTGTCGAAGCACACAGTCAGACACGTGCATTTCGACAATCTCAAAGCATATAAGTGGGATGTGAGCACGCCATACATCCTCACCTTCCCAGCAAATATCTGGTAGTGACTCCAACACTAGCTCGTAGGGCATCCATTTGACCTATAAAGAAGATATTATGATATATTGATTGAATATATTTAGATATCGGTAACAATTGGTCGCATAATTGAATATATTTAGATATTATAATTTTTATACCTGTTCATCCTCCATCTGATCAAGCTCGTTTCTGTAAAAGTTTTCATATCCCTTTGGAGAGGTTTGCCAAGATCTGGACACATTCCATCTATTTTATATACAACGGGTTAGTATATATTGAAGTAAAGCACTAAAATTATATGCATCTTAATAATACCTGCAGCCTAACGGAATATGACCATCGAGAGCATGGACCTCCCTCAAATCAGGTGTTCCCAAATGCAATCGCTCCCATGACCATATTTGCAGCAAAGTGAGGCAGCCTTTCAATTCTTTGTTTTGTACGAGTGCTATTTTCGTCATCTCTCTATACAAGTAGGCTAACACTGCACTCCCCCAAGATAACTCTCCATACTCTGATAGGTCCCCAAGAAGCGATAACCATCTCACATGCACGGAATCCTTAGTGGAATCCAGAAACAGAATAGTACCGATCATATGTAAAATATATGCACGGGCATAGCTCTTAATGATCTCATCAGTCGCATCGATCGGTACATTCATAAAGTTATTCCTTAACCATTCGAGCTTGATCTTTCCCCCCTTCATTGTAGGACAGTGACCCAACAATTCTTCACACGCCCTAACATAGTTGAAGTCATCGGTGCCCGTCACTGCATCACCGTCTACTCAGAGGCTAAGTATAACCCCAACATCCTGCAAGGTAATCGTCGCCTCTCCTTGGAGCAGGTGGAAAGTATTTGTCTCGGGCCTCCATCGTTCAACCAATGCCGTCAAAAGTGCCCAATCAAGTCTTACCCATTTAAGTTGTGAACATTCAAAAAAGCCGGCTTGACGCACATAATACTATATCTGTGGATCCGTCAACTCCCAGCTAGAGTGTGCATGGGTATGATCAACAACAGCAATATCGGGGCCTGCATGTAGTAAACAGTGCAAATGTTCAGTAACAATCAACAACATTGAAATTTATATATAATTTAAAATAATAAAAATGCACTTTACCTCCCTAGCGTCTATCTTCGCGGATCGGTGGCCCTCTTGATCATAAAGGACATCATGTGTCAATGGACCCGCCTCCATAACTGAAATATCTACACATATAATGATGATCCATTAATTGATCTATAATTGAGTTAGAAAAAAATTGAGTTTATTATAAGCATTGATCTATAAGCATTGATTGAGTTTTTTATAAGCATTGATCTATAAATGAGTTAGAATAAAATTACAAATGTATAAAATTATACCCATTAATTGCTATCTATTTGGATTGGTCAGGCAATGAGATCTTCTATGCCCGGCTTGTCTGTAATATCCACATCTATTTTTTTCGGAGCTCCTTCCCGACCTTCATCCATAGTACCTTTTAAGCGTACTGATCGCGGGCGTCCGACTTGTCTCTTATAGCTTGGAGGCACCATATGTGGCCCGTTATAGTGTGGCCAATAACAACTATCATGTACGGGGTGGAAACACTGCTTATATACCTCTCTATAGTTGCTTGATTGATACCACTCAAAAGCGTATGTGTAATACGAAATATTTGCACCCCCCGATTGCTTGGACGTACGTTATGACATGTGAACAAGGCAATTTTTGCAATTCTGGTATGTTACAGGTGCATGTGCAATGTGCACCTCCCAAGTTAACAGTGTAATTGTGACCATGTTTGTCTGTAACCTCCCATTCATCTACAACAAATCTAACAATCTTCATGCCTCTCGCCTGCTTAACTCGAGCTCCTAAAATTGCCTCATTTTTTGGTGTCAAGAACGAGGCCCACATTGCTCCATCCTCTCGCCGCTTGACAAAATAGTAATTGAGCCTGTAAAATGTCCTCGCAATCAACGCCTGTATGGGCATTGCCCGAGCCCCCTTAAGTACCCCGTTGAAGCTTTCAGAACAATTGGTTGTCATCATGCAGAACCGATTCCCTCCATCTTTACTAAGTGCCCACCGGTCGACGTAATCACTGCCCAGACTACTCTCAATCCAATCATGTGCAGCTTGAGATGTTGCCTTGATTTGATCCCGTATCCGATCATACACACATGTTTCGGGCGTACAACCCGCTTGCCACAGAAGGTTTTGTAAATGAATCTGACTAAAGCTCTTTTTGAAGTTAGCTCTAATGTGTCGTAAGCAATAGCGATGATGGTGATGAGAGCCAAATCTCCTCCACAATGCTTTTGGAATACCTTTCATCCTATCAGATAAGAAAGTAATTTTTCTAGGAGGCAACACATTAAAAATATATAATTGAATGCAAGAAAAAAACCACTCCCAATTTTCACTGTTCTCGACCTCCACAACGGCGAAGTCAAAGGAAATAAGCTACCATCTGCATCAACTCCTGTAGCAACAAGCAGTACTCCCTTGTATTTACCATATAAGTGTGTGCCATCAATGCTAAGAATAGGCTGACAAAATTTAAACCCCTCAATCGAAGGCCCAAATACCTAAAAAACAGAGGTGAATTGATGAACTCCCGGATCGATCTCTTTGGTTATGAGTTTGTATTCAGATCCAGGATTACTTCTTTTGATCGCATTAAGATATTGAGGTAGTGTCGCGTAAGACTTGTCCCAATCACCAAATTTTTTTGTCATTGCAATTCTCCTTGCATTCCATGCTTTAATATACAAGATTTTAATGAACTTGGTATCAAGCACTTTCTCAATTATATTATCGGGCGTTAGATCAAGCTTCTTCCTTAATTTTGGGATAATCAAGTACGCTATGTAAAAGGCAGATACACCACTATGATCTTGCTCTAATATTGGATTGACACATGCGTGAACACCGTAGTATTCATTGACCCTAAATTGAAAATTGTGTTTCTTTCCTGCAAATGCATTTAACTTCCAAGGACATGAGTAATCAGCTTCATTTCCCTCGGTCAGACCTGTTCTTTGTGTGTTCATAAAACATATTGCATCATAACTTGTGCGATTGCTTTTAACTTGCTTGAACTTGAAATTCTTTTCGAAAGAGTATTCACGAATATCATCAACCAATTGGTCCTTAGTCTCGAATAAATCACCAACTTTAAAGGGGGCGTCATCATCTCCTCTACGAGTTGAACTTTCACCGATGCACATATCTTTTACTATGGAAGAACGAATCCACTCATCATCTTCAAACTCGTCGGGGGGTGGTTCTTCGTACTCAACATAGTCATTTTTAATGTAAGACTCATCAGGCCATTCCGGATTATCTTCGACATCTTGGGTAACAAATTGCATGCTATCAACTGGTACACTATATTGTTCTTCACCTCCCGAGTCATTTCTTCTTTCATCCTCTTCGATTGTTGCCCTACTTAACGGCCCCGTATTTCCATAAGAGACTTCGTTATTCATGACATTTGACGTTCCACCGAATTGAGCCCGCTCTATTTCATTCGAAGAAGAAAGAAACCCATCAGAATTAACTCCCATATCTAACATGCGTGATAATTCTCCTGGAGGTTTGAATATTTGACACGAATTATGTGGTAAATTTTCAATAAACAATTCTACCGTTTGTTGCGACTTGCCCAATTTAAACATAATACTCATATGATAATCGTTCGAGATCTCCACTGCGGATGTTCTATCAATAGCTATGGGCCAATTGCATATAATTTTCAGTCGGTATTCTCGTGGGTCAATTTCCGTAACTCGGTGTAATTCCATAACCAAGTCGTAGTAACTATATGATTCCGAGATCATTAATGGCGTCGTTACCCCTCCGACGTACATTGACATATTATTCATCCTATAATTAATTCGCCCACCATAAGAACAAGCAATAAAAATCATATTGTTCAACCTATTCAAAATAAAATTATATAATTTAAATATAAAAAATTAAATTAATATGCAAATAATCTCATATAATTTCAACCAAAAACCCTAATTCCCAAATTGTAAATTCTAAACTCTAAAATTGAACAATTGAACATTCTATGCCCTAAAGGTTAATTACATCAATAACAATCATCATACAAACGAATTTCAGCGATAACTCTAACCCACAAAATTCATTTATGAATAAAAACCCTAGAAATTTAATTTTAAGAAAAAATCCTAGATTTCTACATGTTAAAAGAGGAGAGGAGTAGAAGAAATTACCTAAAGAAGTTTAAGATAACTTTTGATTTGAATTTTGGCCGAAGAAACGAGTTGAAACTTGAGATCTGAAGCTTGGTTTCGGGAGAACGGATGGAAGAGAGAAGAGGGAGGCGGAGAAATGAGAAGGGATCGGGGAAATAGGATTCGGTGGCTTTTATACGATGGAGGGGGCCCAGAATAAGTAGTCGGGTTTCCCAACCCCGACTACTTTTTGCCTTGGCCAAGCTCCGCGTTTGGCCTCTGCTTAATGGGTTTCGAATTGGTCGGGGTTCCCAACTTCGTCCAATTCATCCACGAGTTAAACCCAGCGGGGCTGGGCTCTGCTAATTGGTCGGGATTGGGAATCCCGACCAATTCGAAATGTGTCCAGATCGAATTAGTCGGGGTTCCCAACCCCGACCAATTGTTGGAAATTTACCAACTTTAAACGTTATAGCAAGCAGATAAATTCGAATAAAATAAATAAGAGATTAGAAATTCAGACCTGACAGGAGCAGTCGTGTAATCATTGCCCTAGAAGATTGAGAACCCGCCTATCACCCTGGCGCAGATGGTTACCTTCCCCCTAGCGGTAAAAGCCCCCGGAAACGACCGGCCTCTGCACTCGGGCGAGAGTGCAGAGCTTCAGCTCAGATGAAGGAAGTTGCCCATAAAATAAAACTAAGATGTAGATAAAAATAATATGTAGGAGAGAGAAGAAAAACAAGAGAAATTTGTTGTATATTTTTTCTTATCATTTTGAGCTCAACATACGGATATATATATAGGGTAGGAAAAGACGTTACAAAACCCGTAATTAATTCCGTAACATTCGTCATAAATTTTGTAACGTTCGCCATAAATTTCATTACACATATTTTTAATTGCTAATTAAAACATGTTTTAATTATAAAATTTTATTACTATTCATGAAGGCAAAATTGTCTTTTGTTAACAAAATATCTAACAGTCCCCCCCAAAAGGCAATATTGACTGAAGACTCAGAAATCAATAAATAAATCAAGAAATCATAAAACAAATATAGGTTGGGCAACCTTTCGTATCGTGAATTCGGGAGAGGTAGCTTCCGGTTTTGAACCTTTCCTTAGTGAGTTCATCGCCACCTGAGGGACATAATGGACTAGGCCTTGAATTAGGCCCCTTTAATTAGGTATTGATGAAAACACACACAATACGCTTCATCTATTGAGCAAAGCGTGTTGAACGTTAAAGGCCATGCTTACAATAAACCGACTCATGAGAGTTTCTAGGGTTTAGCCCAACCCCCCCTAACCGCGACCATCATGGTTCCTCTCACATAGGTAAGTCCTCAAAGGGTACTACAGCTGTTTATTTAATACCGCCCATAATACACACGTTGGACTTATTAAGAGTAAAACTCAGCCTAGCTAGCTGTATCATAAGAGCATCGTCATCATAGAGAAGGGGTAGTAGCACAAGCTACATAGTGATATATGAATATATCTGGGTCGATGCTCCACACGAGTGTCACTAGTCCAGCTTGTTTCTACCACATTGAACCAACATTGGAACTACGTCTCCAAATAAGGGTTGGGTTGCCGCTGTCAGTGACCTCATCTATGGGCTTAACCCCATCTCCCTCGATGAATCCAGAACCACACTCCTGGATAATCCCTTAGTCAAAGGGTCATCAAGATTTTTCTCAGACTTTACAAAGTCTAGAATCACAACTTTGCCTAGCAGGCATTGTCTTTATTTATCAAGTTCTTATTTTGTAATTAGTCCATCATATTGTTTGAAATTGACATTAGGTCATATCTATGATCATAAAAGATCATAGTCTATGTCTGAAGATGTAAACACATAGTGTTTGTGCAGATTAGGATTTGACCTTAATATCTGAACATTTCAAACTAATGTGGAACTAAAATTCTGCAGTTATGCATATGCACATACATGAATGAAAATAGATACATGCAGAGCATTCAAGAGAACAATATATTTCATACTTCATAATTCATATGCATAAAAATTTTAAATTATTCTATTATAAGAGGTTACAAATTGGTTGCCTACAAAGGAGACCGTCCAAATTTAAATCGGTTGCCTACAAATAAGACCTTCCAAATTTAAATTGGTTGTCGACCGTCCAAATTTATGTTGCCATTTTCTAGTACCACCTCTTATACAAATAATAATAATAATAATAATAATATTTGTACATACGTGCTTTAAATTTTACAAGTGCATTCTTGCATAAAACCTTGTAATTAATCATGTAACAAATGCAAGTAATCTAAAAAGACATATGAACATTTATTGCAATATCCATCAAAACGCAATAAAAGTAATGAACTTTACATTTGAAGATTTGAAACATAATCCACCATATAAAATAGAATTTTAAAAGATGCACCTCTTTGATTTGGTTCGCTCATATATTGATCATTTATCATTAGGCAATATATGATGCAAGAAGCGTAATTAAATAAATGCATATGAATTATTATCATAATTCTGATCCTCTTATTCCTTACCAAAAACTCCTAAAGTGAAAAGATTAAAGTTTTACTCGGGTAGTTAGCCAGGTAAGGATAGTACTAGAGGTTGATCAAAGATCAATTAAGTACCCCGTTCCTTACAGAGCGCGTTACGCAACCCCTAAACCTTGCCTTAGACACCAACTAATCAAAGAAAACTTGAACCGGTTCACTCAATGAGTTTTTGTTCCTTAACAGTAACAGTGTACAGATAAATATGAACAGAATTTATTTTCCAGAAACTAATATTTAAATGTATGATTTTATCAGACATATACATGTACAATCATGTATGTAAACTGACTTTGGCTAATCTGAAGTTTGAAATTTATATCAGAATATAAATAATGCTCTATAGGCCCAAAAAAGAAAATAGCATTAATAGGTATACCTGCTGCAGACAACTGTCACATAAAATGCTAAACAAACATGCATTCACTTGTACCACCTTCTGTACGAAGCTTATCAGATGCATAAACACTCCAAAGTATGGAATTAACAATAGAAGGCACCATATTGATAGCTTAGAGAAATGAAGGTATTAAACCATGAAAAATTTAAATACTTCAAAGCATATATATATCCAGATTTTGTTCACTTGTCAAAACCATGTATATGAAATTTTCAAGGATAAATATGTACACTGCTGCAAATTTATAGCATGTTACAAATGCGTGCTTATCCACTAGCACAAGGGAAAGTTTTATTCACATACAAGAGAAGGGAAACTAGACATGATCTATCACTTAAGGTGTTCATGATTAGAAATGACACATTACTTAAGGATATATAGCTAAGGAAGTTCAAAGGACATAACATCATCATAGTTGATGACAAAGGCAAGCAAGTCATAAATCATTAGAGATATAGTTGTGCAGGACCAATCAAGCACACATCGCAGTTCATAGAGGAATGGTAAAGCATGATTAACCACAATAATTACTAGATTAATTACTAGTTAAGAACAATTAATAGTAATTACAGTAACAAATTAATTTCATCAATTAACCATAGTGATTAAAACGGATGAACAGAAAGAAACTGTAATCTCGAATTAATTTTCTGATGAATAGTAACAAAAAATATTTCGGTTTTTTTAACAACAATAATATTAAACAAATAATTAAAGCAATAAGATATTTTGGTGAACAGTAACTAAATTCTTTTTATGAACAGTAGCGTTTTTCTTATATAACTGTTTTTCCGAATTTTAATCAACAACTAATTAATCCTATGAACATTTATATCTCGGATGACCAGTAACTGCTTTGGATGAACAGTAACCGTTTTCCTTTTTTAATATATAAACCTACAACAAATTAATAATAAGCAAATAAATTCTCTGGAAAAAAAAATTGCATATAAATTCTCTGTAATGTGGTTTAAAAAAAAAGGAAATTCAACAAACTATGCTCTCTTATTTTAACCACGCAGTTTACAAGAAACAGTTTTGAAATTGTGGAAACTAGATTTATAATATGAGTAGTGCATGTTGTACTAGACTGATTTTCAAGTTGATGCTTTCCCTGATTTCTTTTTCAATGAAGAGGGTAAATCATCATCGTCTCAGAGACAGGGAATTTTTTTTTTTGGAGGATTCAAAATCAGAATACAAAACTTAAAGCAGGAAATAAGCTCAAAGATATCATCAAATGAATTCTTTCACCACAGAAAGGTATAACCCATGCAAGAAAATTCAACATAGAATAAATAATTAAATAAGCAACAAATAATTAAAGTAATTAGCAGTTTTTATGAACAGTAATATAGAATTTTCAGATGAACAGTAATTTCGGACTAATTCTTAATACCTATCTTCTCAATCTTCTAGATTATTGGAAATTTACCAACATTAAAGGTTATAGCAAGCAGATAAATCCGAATAAAATAAATAAGAGATTAGAAATTCAGGCCTGACGGGAGCAGTCGTGTAATCACTGCCCTAGAAGATTGAGAACCTGCCTATCGCCCTGGCGCAGATGGTTCCCTCCCCCCTAGCGGTAAAAGCCCCCGGAAACGGTCGGCCTCTGCACTCGGGCGAGAGTGCAGAGCTTCAGCTCAGATGAAGGAAGTTGCCCATAAAATAAAACTAAGATGTAGATAAAAATAATATGTAGGGGAGAGAAGAAAAACAAGAAAAATTTGTTGTATATTTTTTCTTATCATTTTGAGCTCAACATACGGATATATATATAAGGTAGGAAAAGACGTTACAAAACCCGTAATTAATTCCGTAACGTTCGTCATAGATTTTGTAACGTTCGCCATAAATTTTGTAAAGTTCCCCATAATTATATAGTCGTTACACATATTTTTAATTGCTAATTAAAACATGTTTTAATTATAAAATTTTATTACTATTCATGAAGACAAAATTGTCTTTTGTTAACAAAATATCTAACACCAATTAGTTAAGTGTTTCGTAGCGGATGGACTAAACAGTCGGGGTTGGCAACCCCGACTGTTTATGAGGCCGTTTAAAAAATAATCGACCCGTTTTCTCGCCACGGCGCTGACGTGACGAGAAAACGGGTCGATTCCGCTAAATATAACTCAACGAGGTCGATTTCGGTAATAAAAAGTCCAACCGGGTCTACAGTGAAAATTTCCTCTTCCTCTTTATGGTGAGGGCAGTTTCGATCAGATCCTATCAAATGAACATGTGAAATACTTGCAGATAATAACCTACAGGCTACAGCATTCTATCAGAAAAATCATGAAAAAGTTAATGACCATTTCAAGCTAAAAAGTCCACAGCAGTCTTGGTGAAAATTGTTCACAGTTCATTGAAATTTAGCCTAAAGAATGTTATCTGACAACCTTATCCAGCAGAGCAACAGCTAAAATCATTATTATTTTTTTGTGAGATTTTTTCTAAGCACGTGCTTGGTTTTTTGTACAAGCCAAACTCAATCAACTACTTCATCCTGAAGAACAGAATATAAGAAAATTTTGTCTATAACTTCGTATGTGTTTGTCGCAATTGTTGCATTGTGACAAACACCCCACCCACCACCAAAAAAAAAACAAAGTTCAACTGTGCCCATGGACATCCACCAAGTTCTTCGAATGAATGAAGGAGATGGTGAAACCAGCTACGCGAATAACTCGTCACCTCAGGTATTTAAAATTTTCCTATCAGAAAATAACGTTATCTTTAATGTTTGATTTGCACAATTTGGATGAATTTAGAGATCACTGATGTTGAAGACGAAACCATACATACGCAAATCGATTCAAGAGTTCTTCTCCTCTTGCAACATGAAGCCAAAGAGTCTCAGCGTCGCGAACTTGGGATGCGGTACGGGACCCAACTCCCTTGTGCCAGTGACGATTATCCTGGACGTTGTGCGCGACTGCTCGCAAAGATTTGGATGCCCCTGCCCAGAGCTCCAAGTATTCTTGAATGATCTCCCGAGTAACGACTTCAACACAATCTTCAAGAACATTCCTTCGTTCTATAAGAAGATCGAAGAAGGGAAAGGAGATGGGTTTTCTGGGTTATGCTTAGTATCAGCAGTTCCTGGATCGTTCTACCGAAGGCTCTTCCAGCGTGAGAGCTTGCACTTTGTTTACTGTGCTAATAGCCTACATTGGATCTCTCGGGTACTTTTTTCAATGTGTTTTTCAGTAGTAAGTCATAACAAAAGGACATATATTTTGAAAGAAGTTATTCCCCTAGAAGGAAAAAGGAAATCAAATACGCCGCAATTAATACTAGTTAGACATTTGATTGTGGTTGTTCAAGTACCCTTCTCTGCGAGCAAGAAAAAGAAAAAGTTAATTGTGTCCATAGACCGCCTGTGCTATTGCCAAATTGAGCTAATCATGCTTGTACCTTTTTTTTGTTGCGGATAGACTCCCAAGTGAAAACTAATTGATCCTTTTCAGTCTGTCTATCAGCAACAACAAGTTTTCACTCAGGGGATCTATCTGCAAAAATAGAACTTCAGGGGCAGTAAGTTACCATTTGGCGACTATGAAGCACGGACACGGACACGGACACGGCGACACGGACACGACACGGACACGGATACGGCAAAACCCAAAAAAATAGGACACGCCGACACGGGTAGATTTTTTTAATATTATTATTATATATAGATAAATTTATAAAATTTAAACAACAAACTAAAATTTAATGCTCAAACACAAAATACTAAGCTACTAACAAGTCTAACATTGCAAACATATATAAAAATTACAAGAGAATAAAGTTCAAGTTATAACTAGTTCCATGGCTACAAAATATTAAGTTACTAACATTTCAAAAATATAAAAATTACAACAAAAAACGTATCTTAAAATAAAGTTTTTAAGTTGAAACATCAAAAAGATCGTTCTATACTCCTATGGCTTCAACTCCTTCATCCTCCTCAAACACAACGGCCTCTATCGTGAGCTCGTCAAGCGAAAGGGCAACAACATCTAAAATGCCGGTACCTTGAAATGAGTCGAAGGCATCTCCACCAATATCACACATTCTTGATTCCCTTCCATATACTCTTCCGAACTTCATGAAAGTAAGCGAAGGTTGGTGTGAACATAAACAAGATCCTCTGCACGTGTCGGGGTTAGCTTGTTCCTCTTTAAGGAGTGAATGAAACCATACATACTCCAATTCCGTTCACAACAAGAAGAGGAACAAGGTTGGCCTAGAAGCTTTACAACCAATGCTTGCAAATTTGGAGTATTTGGACCGTAAAGAAGCCACCATGACTTTGGATCCATATATCCTCTATCGGAAAGAGAATCCGGATCTCTAAAAAATCCGACTTTTAATTTTATACTCAATTGCAAGAAGCAATTTATGTCTTACAAAATTGAGGAACTCTTCAACAAAAATTTGTTACAAGTATTTGACAGTATTCTCTAATTAACAGTAAATTAAAAAATAAAACCCTAATTAATTAACAGTAAATTAATAGAATCCTAATTAATTAACATTAAATTAAAAGAAAATAGTAAATTAAAATGTAACAATAGGAACCCTAATTTAATTAACAGCATATTCATATTAAAAAAAATTAAGTGCATATATATAAACAGGGAGACTGAGAGAGAGATGGAGAGATTGAGAGAGAGAGAGAGAGAGAGAGAGACGGATTCAGAGAGAGAGAAGAGAATCAGAGGGAGAGAAAGAGATCAGGAGAGAGAGTGACAGATTCAGAGAGAGAGAGAGAGAAAGAGATCGAGAGAGAGACAGATTCAGAGAGAGAAAGAGAGAGAGAGACTGACCTAGCGTCGAGAGACTGGCGGCGCCGAGGACGAGGAAGAGCCGATCTCGAGCTGACGAGGATGAGGAAGAGCCGATTTCGAGGGAGAGAGAGACGAGGACGAGGAAGAGAGACTGGCGGCGTCGGGACGGTAAGTAATGAAATTAGGGTTTGGGTTTGGGTTTTCTTTTTTGTTCGTGAACGAGTCGGGAACGAGTCGCTCACGAATCTGGGACGTGTCGGTGCGTTAATCTGGGTCTATACACGATTAACCCAAAAAGGAAAATGAACATGAGAATTTCTTCAATATGTTTGACATAGTAAAAAAATTCTTCGTGTCCCTCTTTACCCGGAGAGAGAGAGATAGAGAGATAACATTTTTGAGAAAATTCTCAAATACTAGAACTAATGTGCAGGTTCAATGATGTATAAATTCAAAGTTATGACAGATTTGCGCGCGTAGAATTTGATAGAAAATTGTGAAAGCTTACAAACTATCCTTATTCCTTACCAAACTATCAACACACGCGCTGCTCTTTCCTAATTAAATCCTGTTAAGTTAAATATTGGGTATTGGGTTAATGGGATGTTACCCGTTAACCTTAACCCTATTTGTATGGCTATATATATCTCTCTTGTTATTCTCAATAAAACAATTAGGGTTTTCTCTATTCTCTACATGGTATCAGAGAATGAAACCCTAGCCGTCACAAATCTTCATTCAAAAACCCTAGCCGCCGCCCGCTGCTACAGTACCACCGCCCGCTGCTACAGTACCGCTGTCGCTACAGTACCGCCGCCCGCTGCTACAGTGCCCCCCTACATCGTGTTGCCTATTCCCTCGACATCTCAGTCTTCGAACTGATGAGAGGATGATTGTATCCCTCAACATTTCAGTCATAGAACTGATGAGAGGAAGCCTCGACATTTCAGTCATAGAACTGATGAGAGGAAGAGTGTCTATCTCACGTTGTTGAGATATTTCACTTTTATTCTTGTTTCCTTCGAGAAACAAGAATATAGAAATTGAACCTTTGTGCAAACAAAAGCCAGGGCTCTCTCCCTCAAGTGATCTCGCCTACGCAACGTGAGGGCATGCCTATCTACCGCTCTGCCTCTAATCCTGCTCCTGATCTACTCTTAGTTTATGTTTCGAAAACTGATCTCTACTACTAATCTGCCTATTTGACTACTATTTGTCTCCTATTGTTGCTCAAAAATAAAAAATGACTACTACTCCGATGTCGGATATCTCCTCCTCTACTACTCCTTCTATTGTTGCTGGTGAGACCTCTGCGCCCAAGGTAGTCTTGGGGACTACTATTAAATTGAATGGTGCAAACTATCTGCTCTGGGCACAAGCTTTCCGCATCTTCATTGGCGCTCAGAGCAAACTACCACATCTTCTTGCATCTCCACCACCAACCTCAGATCCCACCTACAATTCATGGCTCTCATCTGATTATTGTGTTATGACTTGGCTTCTCAACAGTATAGAAGCACAGATCAGTAGCAGCGTTATGTTTTTAACCACTGCGAAGGAGATGTGGGACAGCCTAAAGATTATGTACGGGAACGAGAAGAATGTTTCTCGTGTATTTGAAATTTATGAACGACTGTTTGCACTCAAACAGGGAGATAAGTCAGTTCCGGAATTCTTTGGTGAATTGAAGGGACTGATAGACGAACTAGAGATACATCAGCCTACAGTAGCTGATGCAGCGACGCTATTAGGGTATCGTCGTGATCTAGCAGTATCCAAATTTCTTTCTGGGTTGAACCCTAATTTACAGTCCCAAGTGAGAGGACAGATATTGGGTGGAGATACAATTCCCTCACTGACTGCTACATTCTCTAGAGTCATGCAGGTCTCTACTGGTATTACTTCTGATACTACTACACCATCTCCACCTACGATGGATCAGTCTGCCATGTTCTCTAATCGAGGCAAAGGCCGCGGTCGTGGTCGTGGTCGTGGCCGTGATTCAGGGGGAGGACGTGGTTCCTTTGGTGGGAGGCAAGGTGAATCTGATAAGGGCTCACGACAGTGTGGTCATTATGGGAGAACCAATCATATTTCTGAGAAGTGCTGGGAGAAGTTTGGTCGTCCTCAGTGGGCCCAGGTAGCTGATACAGAGTCGACTAACTTATCTATTTCTGCTACTACTTCTAGTGGTCCAGCTGTTACTGCTCCTACTGTTTAGATTTCTCAGGCAGATTATGAGAGGTTGCGCCAGCTAGAACTCTCTCAGAATATTTATTCTGCTACTCATGCATCCTCTTCAGGTATGGATGCTTACATAGCTTCTTCTCACAAACCCTGGGTACTAGATTCTGGAGCCTCATCTCATATGACAGGTATAAAGGATCACTTTGTATCTTTACATCTTTCTGATAAGTTTCCTTCTATCCGCATTGCTGATGGTACTCTTTCTCCAGTTCGTGGTGATGGAGTAGTTCATGCTACTTCCTCTTTAAAACTAACTGATGTGTTATATGTTCCCAAATTTCCTGTTAGCCTATTATCCATTAGCAAGTTTACAAAAAAAATTGTAAAGTCACCTTCTTTCCATCTTATTGTGTTTTTCAGGACCTAGCAACTGGGATGAAGATTGGTTCGGGGCATGAGAGAGGAGGTATGTACTATTTGGACGACAGTGTGTCAGAAACTGGCCTTGTTGCATCACAGTCTGACTCCACTTTATTGTGGCACTAGCGTCTGGGTCATCCTTCACTACAAAAACTTAGATCGGTAGTTTCTGTTCAGCCATCTATTTCCTCTTTAGGTTGTGAGTCGTGTGAACTGGGTAAGCACCATCGTGCTACTTTTTAGAGTCGAGTCGATAAATGTAGTAGTTTTGCTTTTGAGTTGGTTCATTCCGATGTCTGGGGTCCTTATCGTGTTCCCTCTTTGCAAGGTTTTCGATATTTTATTATCTTTGTTGATGATTTCTCTCGCATGACGTGGCTTTATCTGTTAAAAGAGAGGTCAGAGGTCTCGCACGTTATTGAACTCTTTTATAATAAAATAAAAACTCAGTTCTCTATTTCTGTTCGTATTCTTCGTACTGATAATGCTTTGGAATATATGAAAAGTGATGTTTCAAAATTTTGTGCTCTTAATGGCATTATTCATCAGACTTCTTGCTCTCACACTTCACAACAAAATGGAGTTGCTGAGAGGAAGCATAGGCATATTCTAGATGTTGCTAGAACACTGATGATACATATAAATATTCCAAAGTATTTGTGGTCTGACGCTGTTCTCACTGCAAATTATTTGATTAATCGCATGCCTTCCTCTGTCCTTGATGGTTTAATACCATTCAATTGTCTTTATCCTGATAAAAAACAATTCTCTGTGATTCCCCGTGTCTTTGGTTCTACGTGTTTTGTTCAGGATTTAACTGCTGGTTTGGATAAGTTGTCATCTAGATCCATCAAATGTGTTTTTGTTGGATACTCTCGTACTCAAAAAGGATATATGTGTTATCATCCGTCCACCAGGAAATATTTTGTGTCTGCTGATGTTACCTTTTTTAAGTATGTCCCATATTTTTCGTCTGGTTCCACTACTATTGGCTGTCCACAGGTACCACTACCTTCTTCTGCTCCTACTACTATTCTATTACCTGTTCCTGTTGCTCCTGCACCGAAGCCTCTACTAACATACTCTCGCCGCTCGAAAGTACATACCCCTGAATCTGCTACTGCTGAACCTTCATCTCCAGCTGTCGGTCCATCTCATGTTGAGACCTCTATTCCTTCTGACTTAGATATCCCTATTGCTCTTCGAAAAGGTAAACGGTCTTGCCCGAAATATCCTATATCTCTTTTTGTCTCTTATGACCGTCTTAACCCATCTTTTCGTCAGTTTGCCTTGTCCTTGTCAACTGTATCTATACCTAGGTCATATGAGGAAGCTATGTTAGTACCAACTTGGAAGCAGGCCATGGATGAGGAAATAAATGCACTACTTTCTAGAGGGACTTGGGACTTGGTTTCTCTTCCTACTAGAGCGACTGTGGTTGGTTGCAGATGGGTGTATACCCTAAAATATCGCCCCAATGGGTCTGTTGACCGTTATAAAGCTCGCCTGGTTGCGAAAGGTTATACCCAGACATATGGCGTCGACTATTTTAAAACCTTTTCTCCCGTTGCTCGTCTCAACTCCATCAGAATTCTTTTCTCTCTGGCTGTTAATATGGATTGGGCGATGCACCAACTAGATGTGAAGAATGCTTTTCTTTATGGTGATTTGGACGAGGAGGTTTATATGGAGCAACCTCCTGGGTATGTTACTCAGGGGGAGAATATTATCTACAGGCTGAGAAAGGCCATCTATGGGTTAAAGCAGAGTCCTCGAGCTTGGTTTGATAAGTTCAGCAAGGTTATTTCTAATGTTGGTTTCCAACGTTGTTAGTCTGATCACTCTGTCTTTCTTCGACGCACAACAACTGGTTTAGTTATTTTAGCCGTATATGTTAATGATATTCTGCTGACTGGGGGTGACTCTATTGCCTTAACTGAGACTAAGGAGTATCTAAACCGTTATTTTATCACTAAGGACATGGGAAAGCCAAAGTATTTTCTTGGGATTGAAGTTGCATATCAAAAACATGGCCTGTTGTTGTCCCAAAGGAAGTATGTGTTAGATTTACTAGAAGAAGCAGGTCTCTTGGAATGCAAACCTGCAAGCACTCCAATGGAGGCAAATATTGATTTATGGCGTGATGATACCTCTCTCCTAGATGATGCTGGACGATATAGGAGACTAATTGGGAAGCTAATATATTTGACAGTTACCAGACCTGATATTACTTTTGCAGTAGGTGTATTGAGCAGGTTTATGCATAAACCCAGAGAGGTTCATTGGACAGCAGCTCTGAAGATTTTGGCATATGTCAAGAGTTGCCCTGGCAAAGGATTGTTATATAAGAAGCATGGGCATACTCACATTTCGGCTTTCTCTGATGCTGGCTACGCAGGAGACATGGGAGACCGGAAGTCAACCTCAGGATTTTGTACTTTTGTTGAAGGTAATCTTGTGACTTGGAGAAGCAAGAAACAAGATGTAGTATCACGATCTAGTGCAGAGGCCGAATATAGAGCAATGGCTCACACTGCTTGTGAGATGGTGTGGCTAAGAAAGTTTATGACAGAGCTTGGTTTTGTTCAGCCTGGACCCATGCCAATGCATTGTGACAACCAGTCTGCCATTTATATTGCACAGAATCTTATGTTTCATGAGAGGACAAAACATATTGAAGTTGACTGCAATTTTGTCAGAGATGCTTGGGAGAAGAAGATAGTATCTCTCATATTCACTCCGTCCTCACAACAACTTGCTGATATTCTTACCAAGGCTACTTCTTCAAAGGTGTTCTCTACTATATGTGACAAGCTGGGCATGGTAGATATCTATGCTCCAGCTTGAGGGGGAGTGTTAAGTTAAATATTGGGTATTGGGTTAATGGGATGTTACCCGTTAACCTTAACCCTATTTGTATGGCTATATATCTCTCTCTTGTTATTCTCAATAAAACAATTAGGGTTTTCTCTATTCTCTACAAATCCTATCACTAACCATTTCATATTCATCTGCTGGTTACTTACAGCAAGAATTTTTATTATTAAACAGTCATTTTCAGTTTCTTTCTGCGACAGTTATGTCTTTAAGTTCTGTGTTCTCAGCACCAAAACCTCTTTAAAAGATCTGAGAAGTTTTCTATTTACCGCTAAAATATATTATTGACAAAACTACTGATTTGAACAGGCCCCTCCAATGCTTAGTGAAATGACAGATATTAACAAGGGCATTATATGTTACGGGAAAAACAGTCCGTATATTGTATTTGAGGCGTATCTGTTACAATTTCAACGAGATTTGACACATTTTCTCAAATCAAGATCTGAGGAGATAATTGCTGGAGGGTGCATGGTTCTTGAGCTACCGGGGAGGAAAACCTTAGATCCTTATACAAATGAATGCTATTACCATTTTGACGATTTAGCTCTTGCTATGAGGGACTTAGTTGAAGAGGTAAACAACTAAATTCATAATCTCAATGTGTACTTTTTTTCCGGCTTCATGAGATATATGTCATTAATACAAATTTACAAGGTTTTACTGATCATTTTTAAACTTGCGGGGATGTAATGAAATTTCTTTCTTATCTACGAACGAAAAAACTTATATGAAGGCATGCAAATTTTGTGTAGGGTATCATGGAAGAAGAGAAGATGAATTCCTTCTGGTTGCCATACTACGCACCTCACATAGACGAATTCAAGGAAGTTATCAAAGCTGAAGGGTCCTTTATAATCATCCAGTGTGAAGAAATATTGTGGTCTACCGCAGCTAATATCTACGATAAAACATTGAGAAAGATGATAGATCCGAACTTTGGCGCAAGGGTTGTGAGGGCCACGATTGAACCGCTGCTACAAAATCACTTCGGTCAAGATATCATGGATAATTTGTTTAAGAAGTTGGATTGTCATTTGACGAAGAGTGGGAAACATGATATGACGTTTATCGTGGCTTCGCTCGCAAGGAAAGAATGATGAATAGTGCTTGTAAAAGCATAAAAAAGGATGATGCGCGTTTCTATTTTGAATGGCAATGTGGAATATATATATGAGCGTATTTCTCGTTAAGGAGATGAACCAATGGAAATGTGGAATTAATAAGAGTGATATCATTTGCCTCGAACTATTTCTTGTTGAGGTTGCCAAATTCCAACATTCTGATGTATGTAATAGAAAGATTTAGATTGGCTCGAGACTTGGTTCCATTGTGATAAATATGGTTGCATTTGTAATAATTTTAAGAGGGCTATCCATTTTTATAATAAACCTTTTGTACTGGGGTGTTGTGTATTGGACCAGATTGTTGAGGAGTGTACTCAGATTCAGTTAGAGCTTATAACTTAATACCACTCTTCTCCAACATAGATGTATGTGTCATTGGACCATGCACGTCATACCCATTATGAAGAACTAACATATTCGATCTTCTACTCATTAAACTGAAGAATTATAGAAAAATTATTATTTTTTGGATAATGAGGCGGCCGGGAATCAAACCCAAGATAGTGAGAGCCATATTAGAACCTCCCAAGTCCCAACCATCTGGGTCATCAACGGTGATCGGAGAAAAATTAATTGGAAGGTGGTGAAGGTCTTTTTTTGTTTGAAGAAATGAGGATCCTCCAAAAGTAGATGGAAACCTCTGCATGAGTTAAACTGGCATTACAGAGAACATCTACATCAACTTTTCGAGACAAATTCTCAGCTGGTGCACCACTCGATCTGTTTGCTTTGTGGGGGCAGTTGAAATAGAAACCCTAATTCATTATGAGATCTTTTGGGCTTTATATAGGCCCCTACACAACTTACAAATAAGTCCCTAACTAATACTAATATGTCAACACTCCTCCTCAAGATGGGCGAAAGATATCTACTAAGCCCATCTTGTCACATCCTCTAATCATATCTACTGAGCTAAGTCCTTTAGTCAGACAATCTGCTGCCTGGTCCTTAGTCGAAACATGACTTAGCTCCAGTAGTCCACTATCCAACTTCTCTTTGATGAAGAACCTATCGATCTCGATGTGTTTGGTTCTATCATGCTGCACTGGGTTGTTGGCGATACTGATGGCTGACTTATTGTCACACCACAACTTCATCTTAGCTCCTTGATCCAGCTTCAGCTCCACCAGCATACTCTTCAACCATAGCAACTCAGCAACTCCTAAGGCCATAGCTCTATACTCTGCCTCAGCTGTCAATCTCGCCACCACCGACTGCTTCTTGCTCTTCCACGAGACTAAGTTGCCTCCTATAAAGATGCAGTATCCTAAGGTGGACCTCCTGTCATCAGTATAGCTAGCCCAATCAGAGTCACAATAGCCCTCAATGCTCATGTGTTCATTCTTCCTGAAGATTAGCCCTTTTCCGGGGGCATTCTTCAAATACCTCAGAATCTGGTACACTGCGTCCATATGACCCTTCCTTGGATCATGCATGTAGCGACTCACCACGCTCACTGCAAAAGAGATATCAGGACGTGTGTGACACAGATAGATTAACCTGCCCACCAGCCTTTGGCATCTGTCACGATCAACTGGTTCTCCAGCTTCAGCACCCAGCTTAAACTTCTGGTCGATCGGTGTAGTTGTAGGTTTGCATCCTAACATTCCTGTTTCTTTGAGAAGATCCAGTGCATACTTTCTCTGGGATAGGACGATCCCCTCCGCTCCTCGAGCTATCTCTATTCTAAGAAAGTATCAAAGCAAGCCAAGATCCTTCATCTCGAATACCTTACCCAGTCTCATTTTGAGTTGGGCAATCTCTTTCTCATCATCCCCTGTAATAATCATATCATCCACATATACTGCAAGCAAGGTGATGTGACCTCCACTTCTTCAAAAAAACACGGTATGGTCGGCGTTGATCTGCTGGTACCCCATACCAATCATAGCCCTCCTGAATCTATCAAACCAAGCATGAGGAGAGTGCTTTAGCCCATAGAGAGACTTCTTCAATCTGCAGACCTTTCCTACTGTCTGATCTGTACCGAATCCTGGTGGTATCTCTATGTATACCTCCTCCACTAGATCTCCATGAAGAAATGTGTTTTTCACATCTAGTTGGTGTAGGTTCCATCCACCATTTACTGCCAGAGAGATTAAGGTCCGAACAGTGCTCATCTTTGTCACCGGTGCAAAAGTCTCATCGTAGTCGATGCCATATGTCTGACTATATCCTTTTGCCACCAGACGAGCTTTGTAGCGCTCAACCTGTCCATCTGGATTCTGCTTCACAGTGAAGACCCACTTGCATCCAACTGCTCTCTTCCCTTTTGGTAGTTTTACTAACTCCCAAGTGCGATTCTTCTCAAGGGCCCTTAGCTCTTCGTGCATAGCAGCTTTCCATTTCTGATCCTTCTTTGCAACCTGCCAATTGTTAGGTATAGTAACAGAGTCCAGTGATGCAATGAATGTTCCATGTGCAGGGTGGATGTTAGAATATGATACAAACTGAGCAAGATCCTAACAATATCTATCGGGAGGATTTCCCGCATTACTGCGAGTAGTCCTCCGTACAGTTATTGGTGTGGGATGAGTAGGAAGAGGAATGGAATCACCTTGAGAGGAATCTGGTGGTGGTGTAGGTGTCTCAGGAGTCGGGGCAGGCGTTGGCAAGGGACTTGGCACCAGTGGCACTGTAGGTACTGTTCCCGCAATTTGTTTCCCCTTCCTACTATAGGTAAGTAGTTCCCCCTGAGCCGTTGGTCTAACACCTCGTGTCTCATTCTCCTCTTCTTCTTCATTCTCTTGCTCCTCCTCAACCAAGTCTCCTTCCCAAGGAATCGTTACAGAAATTGATTTTTCTGATCTCTCACCATTCTCAGACATTGATTTCTCCATATTTACCAATCTCTCACCATTCTCCTCCTCTCGCCTCATACTTTCAGTATTAGGCAAGTTACTAACGGATGAAGTTACCTTCCGGGTGTAATATGGCTCGAGTTCTCGGAAGTGCACGTCCATGCTCACAAACAACCTTTTCTCCACCGGGCTCCAGCAAACATATCCCTTCTGAGTAGCAGAATATCCCACAAAGATGCACTTCACAGCTCTAGGGGCAAGCTTCCCGACAGATGGCCTGTTGTCCTTCACAAAGCACACACAGCCAAACACTTTGAGTAGAAGGATCCCACCATTATCTCCCTTCAATATCTCACACGGAGACTTCCAATCCAACACTCTCGAGGGCATTCTGTTGATCAATGCTGATGCGGTCAATACTGCTAGTCCCCATAATGTTTCTGGGACATTCATAGAGATCATCATGCTTCTAGCAACCTCTAAAAGATGTCTGTTCTTCCTTTCCGCTACCCCATTCTGAGCTGGTGTGTATGGACAGGTTGTCTGGTGATGTATTCCTTGAGCTGACAAATATTCTTCAAAGGCTCTGTTGGTATACTCTGTCTCATTATCTGACCTCAATACTTTCACCACTGCTCCGTATTGAGTCTGAACAATCCTATGAAAATTTTGGAAGCACCCAAACACATCACTCTTATTCTTCATCAGGTATAACCAAGTAACACGAGAGAAGCAATCAATAAATGTAACAAAATACTTGTATCCATTCATAGAACTTGTGGAACAAGGCCCCCAAACATCTGAATGTACCAAGTCAAATACATGAGAACTTTTATGACCAGAACTAACATAAGAGCTTCTAGTAAGCTTTCCAAACTCACATGCATCACACACAAGTTTCTATTTATTTGCTTTCTCAAATAAAGAAGGATATAATCTACCTAAAACACTAAAGGATGAGTGTCCCAAACACTGGTGATGAAGCATTAACTCATTTTCAACACTCATTTTATATCCTACTCCTGCTTCCTCTATGACTGACACCAATGCTGAATCCAGCCCTTCACGATCCAGATACCACAGTCCACTACGCCATGTGCCAGTCCCAAGTCTCCGCCCTGTCCCCTTCTCCTGGAAAATCACCTTGGGAATATCAAAAGAAATAATGTATTTTAGTTGGAGGATGATAGAACTAATGGACAAAAGATTGACTGGAAAGGAAGGAGCATGTAAAACATTGGACAAAGTTACAGAACCAGTACAATCGACTGTACCCTTACCAACCACCGGCTGAAATGTACCATCAGCTGTTTGAATACTATCAGGCGATGCTAAGTGAGTATATGATGAGAACTCACTAGTATTACCTGTCACATGACGAGACGCACCGGAGTCGACTATCCATTCTGATGATCTGTTGGGAGACATAGAAGCAAGAGCATGTATGTCATCAGTACCTTTGGTCGGATGAGCATAGGTACCAGTATTGCCTCTGGCGAAGAACGAAGTGGATGCCTCCTCAGTCCCACTCCTCAAGTCTCCATCCCCTGCTACTTGCTGCTTCCTCCTGAGTATCGCCAGGAGAGCACGATCCTCCTCAGTAAAGACCACCTCAGCTTCTTCTTCTTCTGCTACCGTCAGATTCGCCCGATTCCCTGCTCCTCTTCCACCTTGTCGACCCCCACGGCCACGACCACGACCTTCGAACTGTCCACGTCCACCCGAATCTCCTTCCTTAGGTGGTTTGGTGCAAGCATGCCTTAGATGACCCACCGCACCGCAGTTGTAGTACTGTCGAGTCTCTCCCCTAGATCCAGTATTGCTAGAGGCTGCCAGTGCTGACTTCACCACCGGAAGTCCACCTGTCCCCGCCTGCAGCCGAATACGAGTCTCCTCCTGGATCATAGCAGAGACGGCCTCCTCAAGTGTGGGAATTTTCGGCTGAGCTAGCAGTAATGCAATTCGCTGAGCGAACTCTGATGTCAATCCCTTGAGAAACACCATAGTCCGCTCCTGTAGAAAGGCCTCCCGCTCTTTACATCCCGGGTCCTTGCAGCTAGCCCGAGGGGAAAAATGATCATAGTCCAGCCACAGACGCTCCAGCTCTGTAGCATATTCCTGTTCAGTCCTCTCTCCCTGGACTGTGGCGTCGATCTCTCCTTTAATCTGTAACACCCTCAGGTTATTCCCCACCCCATCATATGTTCTCCTCAACTTCTCCCAGACGTCCTTCACCTTCTCAATGCCATTCACCGTGGCGAATGTCGGGACCAACGAGTTGAGAAGCCAGATGTACACCAACATATGAGTGGACTTCCACTCATCTCGTCCTCCCGAGTCCTCATCCGGTTCTGTCTTCTCTCCGATCAAGTAACCCTCCAGGTTTCTCCCTGCAAGGGTGTATCTCACCCGTCGTGATCAACTCAGGTAGGTACTCGGTCCATCAAGCTTCAGATCGATGGTCGGAAGCTCCAACTTCTTCGATGGTCTTGTCGCGCTTTCATCAGCCGACAACTTCATCAAAGTTGACACCTCCGCAGGGTTCAACTTCTTGATGATCTCCTCCATCAAACAGGCTTCAGACCCACCACCCGTTCACCTTCGCTTCTGACCCTTGTTGTGTGCAGTGAAAATTTTGGCAGCACCTCTGCTGCACAACAAGAGTAGGATCACAAACAAATTCTCGTTTCTCAGAGGAAACAAGAACCAAAAACAGTTATATATCTCATCGAAGTGAGATATATACTCTTCCTGTCATCAGTTCGAGGACTGAGTCGAGGGAACCCATGCCAAACTCTAGGTCCGACATGGCGCAGCAGGGGGGGCTTGAAGTGGCAGTGGCGGGGGGAAGGGGGGCTGTTCGGAATTGAAGGGGGGGCTGATCGAAATTGAAAAGGGGGGAGGGGGAAGCTGATCGGAATTAGGGGGGGCTGATCGGAATTAAAGGCGGGGGGGGCTGATCGGGAATTTAGGGGGGGGGGGGGTTGATCGGAATTAGGAGGGGGGGGGTTGATCGAAATTGTATTAAGAATTTCTGTCAATAATTAAAAAATCAAACTAGAATGTTATAATATAAACCTAAAAAATTTCTCCTCATGCTCTTTAATAGCCCCAATCCTCTTTCTTTGATTTTTCATTATTATTTAATCTGTAACTAAATTAAAATTAGAACAAAGTGAAATAGAAAGAGATTCTCATACCTATAAAAACTAAAAGAATTCAACATCAGTACTTAAAGACAATCAAATTAAAATGTTAAAAAATAAAGTTATTCTTTTAAAGTATGAACGTCAAAATTTTTTTCTCACGTTCTTTAATATCACCAATCCTCTTTCACTATTTTTTTATTATTTTTACACCTATAAAACAAAATAGAACATAGCAAACTAGAGAGAGAGAGAGAGAGAGAGAGAGAGAGAGATTTCCAATCTTTGAAAAAAAAAAGAAAAAACAAAGTTAGAATGCTAAAAGAATCAACATAGAAATTTCCTCTCACATTCATTGATAATGAAAAATAGATTATCTACTTTCCTTTATAACTAAAGGAAAATCTTAATATGAACAGTAATTTTTAACATTATCCACGTATTTCATCTTAATTCTTTCAAATTCGCCACGTTGCACTCAAATAGGCCACGTTTATCAGCTTCCCCTGCAGTTGCTCTGCTTCCACTCTTCTTTCCTCTTCCACAAACGTTTCTCAAATTGGCCACGTTGCTCTGCTTCCACTGCTTCCCCACAAGCGTTTGTAGTTTCTCAAGTTCCCCACAGACGAAATCACAGAGATCAGTAATGACGGCTTCAATGGAAAGATCAGGCCTCCGATTCCTTCGCCAGGGATCAAACACCGGCTCAAACTCCGTCCTTTCCAACAAAAAGAAGAGGAACTGCTTCTCCACTCAATTTTCTTCCCCCTTTCGTTTGTATCTTCCAATTTTAGAAATGAGGGCTAGGATTAGGGTTTCTTTTTCTCTGATTCAGATCTTTCTATTGACTATTTTTGTTTTGCGTCATTTGATTAGATGAGATTGCGAAATGGGAGAAGATAACGTATGCTGGAATCGTGACTTGCACGATCCTTTCGATCTATAATCTTTCCAATGGTCACCCTCACCATGAAGATCCTCCGGTAATTTTTTCTCTACAAGTGCAATTTTTAAAAACAAAATTTTTTGTTTGTGATGCTGATTTTGATAAAAAAAAAAACTAATCTTTCCTCACCTTTTGGCAGGCTTACCCGTATTTGCACATTCGTAACAAGGAATTCCCACGGGGTAAGTGTTCTTATTATCCTTTCCCTTCTCTACTTAGGTTTTTCGTGTTGTCTTGAAGAATTATTATTTTTCTGATAATAGCTAGGGAATAGAAGGGATAAAAAATGATCTCTGATGACTAGAATCCATCTTGATTATTATGGTTAACATGTTGTATTGTTGTTTCACTTGAGGTTGTTTAAATTTGGTATTTGTTTTATTTATCGAAGGTAAAATGGAACATGTCTGGATGAATGGAACATAAGGTTCCCTTGATCTTGAAAGAAAGGACTTTTATGTCTACCATCAATGAAATTTTTTAACAAAAGAAGATCGAACTGTTCTATATTTGAAAGTGAATTGAACCGAACAAATTTAATTCGATCAATTATGTTTAGTCTATTTGGTTTGGACTTGGACCTAATTAAATTAAAAATGGTATGGTTTGATCTAAAAGAAATATGTATGTCAAGAAACTTGTGAAAGAAAAATGTGAATTAGGGGATCGATATAAGAATGAAGCAAATTAATTGAAATAATATGCAATTTAAGGAAAAAAGAGAAATACTTGTTGACTAATGAAAAGAAAGAATAATATTTTTTAGACAACTGAGAGAGCAGTCGATTCGGTTTGTCAAGGGTTGAGATTTTCTGAAACTAAACCAATCAAAATATATCTACAATTTGTTAGGACCGTGTCCATACAATTTCTCTTGTTTGAGTTGTAAAAAATGTATATTTGAGTCTAATTTGTATATGTTTATGCAGGTTAGAATCAATATTAAGAACAAACAGAAAATGTTTAAGCTCAACAGTATATTTTTAGCTCTTTGGCCATCCATGAGCCATTTGCCCATCCATGAGCAAATCCTCATCATGAAATTGGAGCTGATTCTTCTATTTCTAACCTTCTACTGATGGCAAAATATTTACAAGAGAGCCTTCACTCATTGATGAACAACTTCATGATCATCGATTTCAATGCACTCTATTGATGCAGAAATTAGGCAGAAAGCATCCGCTCATGTATGAGCAGGCGACTTGTCGATGAGGAAACACGATGTCACGATCATCAACGAGGCTAGATCAAAAGCTCGGGTTTTGAGATTCAATCTCAGTCGTTCGATGTAGCTGAGACGCCTAATTAAATCCTATCTTGTTTAAAAAAGGACGTTTTGACCTAATTGAGAAAAAGAGAGGGAAAGGCAGGGAGAAGGATTACGAGTACAAAGTTTTGAATTGGGACCACACCAGATTCATCCTGAAGCTATTTGATCTCTCCTTTGGTGCGCGCTTAGATAATCGAGGAGAACAATTTCATAATAGAAACGGCCGTAAGATCTTTTCAATTTGTGCTTGACTGATAATTATTTTTTCTTTAAAAACTCCTTTTATGATCATATGATCAATGTGTACGGCATACTCAAGTTAGGATTATATAATTGAGGGTTAGACCACTATCTGTGAGTTAGGGTTACAGCTGTGTGAGACTGAGGGGCTGTTTGGTTCCTATTTTTTGGGTGGTAAAAGTGGGGAAAGCTGCCAAAAATGTCAGCTTTTTGGCAGTTTTCCCCCAAAATCACCTCTTAAAAAGATGATTTTGGGGGAAAGCTGCCAAAAAGCTGACTTTTTTAGCAGCTTTCTCCTCTTTTACCACCCTAAAAACAAGAACCAAACAGCCCCTGAGAGGTGTAGACGACTAGTTGGATAGACTAGGGTGTTTTCTTGTATCACTTACTGAATGAGGGTTTGTAATTTAGAGAATTCTCACACAATGTGGGAGCCCCTCCTATTGTGGAAGAAGAGTGGGCGTAGGGTCTATCCAAACCATTGTAAAATTCCTCGGTTTTTGTGTTTGTAGTTGCTTGATTTGTTTTTTTTGCTGCGTTTTATTTACATATGTTTTTATTTGTTGGAAAAGTTGAGCAACCCCCTTCATCTCCCTTTCAAGGGTTGCACTAGATCCTAACACAATTGAATTGAATCTCTATACTTAGATCGGTTTAATTAGTTTGAACTGATTGATGCTCATACCTATCCGCAAGTCCATAGCTGAGCCACTTAGGAGGCTCACATCCTATCTGTAGGTCCATAGCTTAGCCACTTAGTAGTGATCAGTGAAATTACCTGGATTGCTCTGATACCATCTTAAAGTCCCTACTACTGCACCAAAACTCTAAAGTTAAACTCCAAAGCTATGATGAGAGTTGAAGATTCTATTTTTATATTCTACACATGAGGACATTGTCATTGTCATCTATTATGTATTTCTGTATATAGGATATGAATATTATGATGATACTAAGAGAATTATCCATTAAAATGACCAAATTTCTTACATCTGATCCAAATTCTCCTAGAATTTTATAGGAGATGTGGTTTAAATTCTTGAATAATCATGTTTGGAAGCTTCTCTTCTTAACTTTTCTCCTTGAAAATCTCACTATGTTTAATGCTATAGGTCAAACTGTCTCCTACTCAGTGGACTAAGGATGTAATGCTTCTCTGTTCTCTGGATTAAGAATAGTGTATATATATATTTGATGACTAACAGTTTATTTAAACTGATTAATTAGGCCAATTAACTTCATAATATGAAATTTCTTCATTAAACTTAAAAAAATAGAAAGAACTCCATAACATCTGTTTTAGCAATCTACGATGCACCTAGAGTTGCCTAATGTTCAAGTTCTTATCCATTTTGGGGAGGAGTACTGTTATCAGATGTAGTCTTTTTTGGAATCTGATTACAATGAGTTATACAGTCTGAATCTGAATCCAGCAAATTATATAATCTGAATCCCATTGAATCCATTTATCTCATTCAATTCATGAAGTTGACTAGGTGTGCATAATTTCTTGAATCATTCGAGTTTTATGCATTTCTTATTTTTCAGAGATATGTCAAACCTTGAAGATCTGAAAGTTTGATGTGTTATTTCAAATTAAGTTCTTACAACGTCTTAACCTCTTCGGTATTAACTAGACTGCTTGACAGATTCCTTCAGTGCTTAGGTGATACAAGTGATCTTGATTAGTCTTAAGAGATGAAGTTTCAAGTTTTTGTACTTTTATTTCCGCAAAATGTTTATAATGAAATGTGGAGGGAATTGGAGCCGAAGAGTCATTTGAAGTCATCCAATTTCATGTGATATCAGGGTATGCAAATATTTGTTTCTATGATATTATATGGTGTTTCATGATGTTTTCGTAGCAAGAAAATGGGAACCAAATTCTCTCCAGTTATGTTATTACTGCAGATCTGGTATTATTAGCCTTTCTATTTATCACCAAATAGAGAGCTGGATCAAAGAAAAGAATAATGATATCAAATTTAATATTATTCAGCTTGTAAAAATAAGAAAAAGGTCCCCCAAAATGATGTCTGTGGTCATGACATATTACCTACTAGCTTGCAATACCAATCTTTTCAGTATGTTTCATTTGTAGAAATGTTCCCCAAAATTTTTTTTTACTTTCAGTAAATGTGTTTCCTTCCGTTGCAATTTTTATGCAATCCTTGACTATTGATTACATTCCCGTATCTTATGTTTGAATATTTTACCAGCCTTTTTTTGTTTCCCTGAATATTCCTCTTATGGTGAGGGCAGTTTCAATCAGATTCTATCAAATGAACATGTGAAATACTTGCAGATAATAACCTACAGGCTACAGCATTCTATCAGAAAAATCATGAAAAAGTTGAGGACCATTTCAAGCTAAAAAGTCCACAGCAGTCTTGGTGAAAATTGTTCATAGTTCATTGAACTTTAGCCTAAAGAATGTTATCTGAAAACCTTATCCAGCAGAGCAACAGCTCAAATATTTATTATTTTTTGTGAGATTTTTTTAAGCACATGCTTGGTCTTTCGTACAAGCCAAACTCAATCAACTACTTCATCCTGAAGAACAGAATATAAAAATTGTCTATAACTTTGTATGTGTTGCAAACACCCGACCCACCACCCAAAAAAAAAAA
>BQKN01067167.1:49858-63611 GCA_022839385.1 Asparagus kiusianus
ATTTTTAATTGAGAGAGAGGTGGGGAGTTAGATAGCCACTGTAATTAGTGGTAGTCATGGTTGTAGTAATTTGATTTTAGAGGGATGTTGCAAAGAGAAAATCTAATCGGTTGTAGAGAGGAGTCAATGATGTAGGGAGAGTGAGAAATATTTATTGAGAATATTGAATTATCTAACGTTGGGTAATGGAGGGACGCTAAGAGATTTAGAGAGGATTTTGATTTTCTGATGGGTAACTTTGTTAAATTTATGATAGATGAAGGGTATTTTGGGGTTGAAAAAGTTTTTCTAATACTCCCTCTTTTAAAGGGAAAATGATCATCACATTCCCTAGAAGCAATTTATACGCACATACTTTTCAAAAAAAAATCATATGCACATAAAAGTTAGTTTACACAGCTATATATACCTCAGTGCTTCTAAAAAGAATCATCACTAGCCTTAGGCATTAGAATCTGAATGTAACACTATATATGGCATCTCTCTGCAATGAGCCTCTTCTATCCTCTGTGAATCTTATTCCCAACTGAGAGTAGGATAAACAGCACGGAAAGAATTCTAAAAAATTTATCAATGTGAACAATACTTCCCTTCCATTTGGGCTCCACACGCATACGAACAACACATGGAAAATATGTTGGATAGCAGGTTCCTAATACGTTTCCTAATTTTTTTTGGTAACAGGTTATTAGGATTCCTAATCTGTTTTGTTTTTTGTTTTAGAATTCCTAGTATGTTTATGATTTTAGAATTTATATATATATGGAACAATTGGAAGAGAGAATTGAGAAGAAAATTGGGGATATTTAGGGCACATAAAAGAGGTATTTTCTGAGCTATTGGTTAGGGTTTTGTTTGGAGAGAATTAGAGATTTGTTGGTAAGATTAATTGGTAAGTTTGAGTAATTTTGTAATCTCAGTTTGTACTCTTCTTCTCTATTAGTGAAAAACTCTATCCCCTTCTTGCCCCGTGGACGTAGGTAACTTGCCGAACCACGTTAAAATTGGTTGTTTGTGTTTGTGACATTGATTTGGTTCATTTGGCCTTCTTTCGGCGTTTGTTTGATTTAGTCTCTCGAAGCACATTGGTTTGACGTTTGCCTTCCGCAGCGCTCAACAAGTGGTATCAGAGCTCGGGCTATGCTTAGGCTATTTGGAGGAGTAGGTCGTTTTGGAGACTCGCCTAGGGCTTTGTTTGGTGATAAATATGGGATCTTTTGGGTAAAGACTATCTTTTTTTAGTTTTGGATCTATTCTTTATTTGTTCCGTGTTTTTTTGGTGCTTTGAGAAAGATGGTCAGGAAAGAAGGAGTTGTGGAGGGTACTTCCGGCGTGAAGATCGTCCAAAGTTTGAATATCCACTCTATGAAGATAGATGTGGCGAAGTTTAATGGCACAAATAATTTTGGTCTTTGGAGATGTGAAGTCTTGGATGCGTTCAATGTGTAAAATTTGGAAGATACTTTGGAGTTGGACGGGAAACCGGACGACATTGAGGAGAAGGTTTGAAAAAAGATGAATAGAACGGCGTGTGGTGTGGTTAGATCTTGTTTGACTCAAGATTTAAAATATGATGTGATCAATGAGACTTCGGCTAAGAAGATTTGGAAGATCCTAGAGGGCAAGTATTTGACTAAGAGTGTAGAGAACCGTTTACATTTGAAGAGGAGGCTTTATCGCTTCCAATTGAAGAAGGGGACCTCCATTGGTGATCACATGAACCACTACACGAAGCTTCTTGCAGATTTGGCGAATGTAGATGTGATGATTGAAGATAAGGACAAGGGGTTGTTGTTATTGAGTTCCTTGCCTGACGAGGAATATAAGACCTTTGTTCTTACTCTTATTAATAGGAAGTCATCTCTTTCTTATAGTGAGGTCACCGCTGTACTTGTGAATTATTAGCTTCGAAAGAAGGATAAGGAAACTTCAGTTGAGCCAGTAGCGGGGGCATTAGTCGCAAGAGCAAAGAGTCCAAACTGTGGTAGGAGGTCACAGTCTAGAGGGGCTCATCTTGGAGTTCGTAGGAATCAGTGTGCCTTTTGTAAAGAGAATGGACATTGGAAAGCCGAATGCCCAAAGTTGGTTGATCGAGCCGGGAAGAATAAGAGGAAAGCTATTCAAGCTTCAGAGGTGAATGTTGTCAAGGCTAGTGGTAATAATTCAGATTCAAATTCTTCAGGCTACTCGTTATCTGCACTACCATCAGTTTGTGTTATCGAATCTACAGAGTGGATGTTGGATTCGGGTGCTTCTTACCATATTTGCCTTAGGAGGGATTGGTTCTCTAGCTTTCAGGAGTTGGAAAGAAGGGAGGTCGTGCTCATGGATAATGATCATGAATGTCCTATTGGTGGTATCGGTACCGTTCGGATTAGGATGAGTAACGGAGTGATTCGGGAGTTGGTTGGAGTGAGGTTCGTTCCTCAGTCGAAGAAGAACATCATTTTACTTAGAGTTTTGGAGGCAGCAGGCTATAGGGTGACCTTGGTCGATTCACGTTTGAAGGTCACATTGGGGTCCATGATTGTGATGAAGGGCGTTAGAGGAATAATTTGTATTATTTGATTGGGACACGGTGTTTGATAGAGAGCTGACGATTTCTTTGGATTTGGCTAGACCGTGGTATTTGTTGAGGCTGTGTTATTTGATTGGTTATGCTGTGCATGGTTTGTTGAGGAGTGCTTTGACCTACAGATTGAAGTCCTTTGAGCACATTGGTATGAGCAAGAAGATCGAGGTGAAGTTTGGCACTTCTATCCATTGATCGAATGGTCTTTTAGGTGGTGTTCAGTCATGCATTTAGGGGCCTTCCAAGGATGCATCATTGGGAGGCAATCGATATTTGGTTTTCGTAGTTGGGGATTGTTCTAGGCATTGGTGGGTTGCAACCAGGTCCCGTTGGTGTGAAGTCCTAAAAGTCAACAATAATTGGAAGAAGTATATTGGCAGAAAGGTAACCCGTCGTTCTAGCTTTGGTAGGGATTCTTTCTTGTATTTGTGTCGAGCTCATGGCAGTTTAAGACACTTCATTTATGTGGAGATATTGAGGCGACGCGATGAGATGACAATTTTGATAGGTCGTTCCTTACTGGAGGGGGATCGGTGTTGGTTATCGAGCATTGGTTTTGGTTTTGAAGCTTTGATATATTTAGGTCATCTTGGTCATAGGTTATCGACTGCTGCGTGTGGAAATTTTGGATCTGGTGGAGCTGCTTCAGATTTTAGGTTACGTCGAATATTTGGTTGCCCAGCATTTGGTCACATTGAGGATGTGAGATTTGATCTGATTACACGTTTGGGATTCAGAGGTTCGTTTGATTATCAGATAGGAGCTTCTGATTTTGTTCTGAGCAGGTATGTCACATTTAACTCTCGACAGGTGAAGAGTGTTGATCAGATCATTGGGATATCGCATCGGGTGGATGGTGACGCTACTTCACATTGGGTGGAGATTACTTCACATACTCAAGATCATACTGCATCGTTTGAGATTCTAGCTTAGGTGACACAGTTTGGAGATCATTTGGATTTAGATGCAGATGATGAGTTGGTTTTGGATTCAAGTGTAGCTGGGGGGCATGTTTTGGATATAACCATTGGTACACCTCAGGTGGAGGTGTTTGATTTGTCAGTTTGGGGCCATTGAGAGCGCTATCAATTGCAGATCCGTTGGTGATATTTGTGAAGAGTTGCAAACTTTTCTATTTGATTGAGGACCTTTTGAGGCCGTTCGGGTGAACTACGTGAATGCTTGATTCCTTGGGCAAGAGTATACGTAGGCAGTCATTTATGATGCAGCCGGTTTGGTGAGTTGATACCGATATTTGGAGTTTGTTCGCATTCTTGTTTGAGTTCTCGACTTTTTGTGGATTGAGTCCGTTGTCGTGGATTTGTTCCACTTCGTACTGGACGTAACAAGTGAGACGTTTGGTTGGTATTGGTGTCGGCTTAGTTTTGGGAAAACTTCGCCGAGGTGGAGAATTGTTGGATAGCAGGTTCCTATAATATGTTTTCTAATTTGTTTTGATAACAGGTTATTAGGATTCCTAATCTGTTTTGTTTTTTGTTTTATAATTCCTAGTATGTTTATGATTTTAGGATTTCTATATATATGGAATAATTGGAAGAGAGAATAGAGAAGAAAATTGGGGATATTTGGTGCACAGAAAAGAGGTATTTTCTGAGCTATTGGTTAGTGTTTTGTTTGGAGAGAATTAGAGATTTGTTGGTGAGATTAATTGGTGAGTATGAGTGATTTGTAATCTCAGTTTGTACTCTTCTTCTCTATTAGTGAAAAATCATATCCCCTTCTTGCCCCGTGGACGTAGGCAGCTTGCCGAACCACGTTAAAATTGGTTGTTTGTGTTTGTGACATTGATTTGGTTCGTTTGGCCTTCTCTCGACGTTCGTTTGATTTGATTTCTCATAGCACGTTGGTTTGGTTGTTTGGCTTCCGCAGTGCTCAACAAAATATAGCGTTTTCATGTACATAAGCATATATAATATGTAAAGATGTGGGTGTATGTGTGCGTTCCCTTGTAAAATTTCTAGACGGATTTCCGTCTAGGTTGCTCAACCTAGACGGATATCTATGCAATCTAGACGGTTTTTTCCGTCTAGATTGTGTGTTTTTCTACTAGTGAAAATCCTTAAGCTATCAATTCCTGATACTAGCTAGTGTCGTGATTAATGAAAGCAAGCTGATTTCATTCAATTAGAAAGGTCATTATGAAACACAATCTAGTAGTAATAGCAACTACTGCACAGGAATGACGTTTTCCAGTTGGAGCCAGCTATTTTGATGTCAGTGAGCTCAGATCTAAATGATTTTCTCAATGAAAATGAGGTATTTAAGTGAAGAACGACAAGAAACGACTGAATCATAGGCATGATATTTTGACAGCATAACAAGTAGGAAGAGATTAAGAGAACGGGGGGGGGGGGGGGTTAACTTATACCAATTACAAACCTATTTTTTTAGGGGTTTTTGCTTTTAGACCCATTTGTTTACTCTCATTTATTTTTAAACCTAAGCACTATTGTTTGTATCTTTAAGCCCAATTTACTTTTGGTATTTATCTTTAAACCCAATCTAGTCATGTAGGCTATTAAGAACAAAAAGTATAATATTTTGGAGATTGGGTTTAAAGATAAATACAAAAAATTAATTGAGCTTAAAGATACAGATAATAGTACTTGGGTTTAAAGATAAATGGGAGTAAACAAATGGGTCTAAAAGCAAAAACCCCTTTTTTTTATAATTACAAGCCAGTTCCTCTCATATCACATAACAAAATAAAACTAATCAACTTTGTCTCTCTCCTCTCATTTGAGAGCGTCGTATGAATTTTTATTTTTATTTCATACTAATTCTAGTTTGTTAGGGCATCTCCAACAGTTTCTCTAAAATGGGGAAACAAAAGTCATATTCTCCAACTAATTTTTACACAAACTCCAACAGCTTTCCCATTTTGAAGAATCCTTTTTTTCCTCCAAAAAATTGGAGAATGCTACAGATTTGGGGAAACTTCCCTATTTTTTCTCCTCCATCCCTATTTTGGGGAATGAGATGGGGAATCTGTTGGACCAAAAACCTAACTAAATTCTCCAAAAGTGAGAAATGGGGAAGCTGTTGGAGATGCTCTTATAGGACTGCCAAATTGATAGCATCTTTTTGACCATTGAAGAGTCCTTTTCAGTCTGATGTAATGCAACTGTGCATAACTTCTCGATGATCACAAAAAAGCCTACAAAATAACAAAATGATGAAAGTTTTTCGACAGTAGATGCTCAATAATAGAATATACCAATGGGAGGTTATGTCCACTAATAAGCCAGTTCTTCACCTCACCTTAAATAATTATCTTATTAATTAACAGTATTTGAGAGGAGGTTACACATAAGACTGCTACTAATTAAGGACATAACACAAAAAACAACTAGAAGTAAGCCTCTAAACCCCATGCCTATACTCAATGCACACTATAATTAAGAATAAAAAATATGCCGTTTGCGCATAGCTGAGGATTTTGGGCCATTTTTTGTTTCTTTCTTCCTATTATTTTTTCGGCCGGCTTCTCTTCACATGAATTCAAACTCGAGATCAAAGATAACATCGATCAGATTCTTGGTATTTTCTTTGATTTGCTAGTAATTATACTTATAGCTTATAAGGACGACAACGAAAGAATATGGAGGTTGGGTAAATTTCACAAATCCCCTTTAATTTAGTCAATTATGATATAACCCCTCTAAATTTTGAACATATGCCTTAACTTCCTTAAGTTTGAGAATTTTCAAAATTAAAAAATGCGTTATATGAACTGATAAAAAAGATCAAAATGCCAATTTTCAAACTAACACCCTACGATTTAATTAAATTAATTAATCATTAATTAAATCCCTAAATATGACCAAATTTAAAGGAAACGTGTGAAAATTACCTACATATTAAAAAGGACATGAAAGAGAGTTTTTTCCCCTTATCATAACATCATTATGATTGTTCAGACACACTTGATTTCACATGCATGCTCAGATCTAACGGTATTACTTTAGGGGTTATTTGAAAGAACCATTAGGCCCTGTTTGGCAAAGGGTTAATGAAGAGGGGTTAAAGAGAAGGATTAATGTACTTAGCCCATTTGATAATCCGAATGGCTAAATTATTAACCCGTTAAATAAGTTTTATTTTAGCCCTTATGATTAGTTTTAGTGTTTGGGAATAACAATGATTTTGACTATTTTCTTTATAATTAGAAGGGTTAACTCTTATTCCATCTAAATAGGAGTATTAGTAAACCCCTCATTTTGAGGGGTTAACTCATTTTAACCCCTCTAGAGGGGTTAACTTAACCCTTCTATATTTTTTATGTTTGGCAAATTATGAAGGGTTAACTCACTTTAACCCTTATATAGATTTGTTGTGTTTGGCAGGTTAAGAAGGGGTTAAGTCTCCTTAACCCCTCACTTAACCCTTTGCCAAGCGGTAGCTTAGGGTTTACTAAAGTTTTAGGAGTTTATCTCAAATACGTGTAAACTAAAGGGGATTTGATAAAATTTACCCATAAAATGGGAATAGTATTAGATGGAAGGTTTTTTTTTCCAGATATATTAGTTTCCAAGTCTCATCTATTTTTGACATAAATACATAAAACTTACTCCAACTTGGACCATCTGGTCAAAATCTTGTTAGTTTAATTGCAAATAAATGTAATAGCAATTAGTAATTTTGTTTTTCTATTTTACCCACATCGTAAAACCATATTCTTCTAATGATTATGAAGGCAACAATTGTATCCAAGCCCATTAAAGTTTATCATTAAACAAAAAAATTTGCATTCATGAGCATATGATAACGGATGAGTTTAATGGGATTAGGAGTTGTTGACATTCTGACCAGTAGAAGCGGAGAGTTAAAGATAAGGATATAGTAGGACAACAGACAAATAACTTCGCTTTATTAGAGTTAAAGTAACAAGAGTTAAACTTGCAAGACTAACTTTAGGTATTCCACATGTTTTGAGGACTTATTTTGTAATGTCAGGCGTTTGGTCGAAAACAATATGTGAAAAAGCCGCATATTTCTCTATGCTAGTTCTTGAGCACAATGCACGTCGTATTTTTTGTTTATTTTCTTATTATAAAATAAGTCAGATTCATTTTGAGTCAAAATCTATAAACATGTATTATTACATTTGCCATAAATTTTATTTAAACATTTTAAAAAAATTATGAAATAGATGATTAATTTTTAAAATCCCTTGGGGCTAAGAATAAACAACTAACAAGTTTATAGTGAAAGATAGGGGAACATAGTACATTTTTAAGAATTATTAATCTTTACTTAGTTTGTTTATAATGATAGGATCTCATTATTAACTATCTACAAGGCTTAGTACATTGTTTTTTTGTTGGACGCTCAAGGCAGGCAGAGGACCCATGTGAGTCCTTATCGCAATGAATGTTATACAATTTAAGTACAAAGAAAAAAGGAGGGTTGATCAATGGTGTACGTAGCTGGTGAGGAGAATCTCCGGCAACCTAATTTGGTATGTGGATTTATAATAAATGTAGATGGACATGGGCGGTTTTGAAAATAGTGGGTGCGTGTGGGTAATTAATACGATTTTTGTTTGTGTGGTTTTCTTTGTTCATTTTCAAGATATCTGTGGTTCTGTGGATATATATAGCTATAACATTGACACACTCTTTTGGTTTTGTGAAAGAGTTTGAGTGTTAAAAAAAATTATCTAATCCGGTTAAAATAGAATTATATAAATTAAGCCCATATATGAAATTAATTTGTTTTAACCAACACTCATGTGTAAATATCACAATTGGCATTGAGATTTAAGATATGTGTGAGATTCTCTTTGATTTTTATACAAACACTACCTATTTAAATAATAATAGTATAATTAAACTATGTGATTTGAAAAAAAGATCAAACATACAATATAACTAATTGCTTTAAAATAATCTAATCTAATCTAATAAGAAGAAAATAGATGAAAGTGATGTGAAAATTATTTTAATTTTATAATTCATAATTTTTAAACAATCTAATCTAATCTAATAATAAGAAAATAACAAAGACACACACCTATTGAAGGAGGTGAAAGTGCTATGAAAATTATTACAATTTCTGATCTAAAAAAAGAACAAACATACAATATAATTAATTGCTTTAAAATAATCTAATCTAATCTAATAAGAATAAAATAGATGAAAGTGTTGTGAATATTGTTGATATTTCTTGATATGAAAAAAATTAAATATACAATATAATTAATTGCTTTAAAATAATCTAGTCTAATAAGAAGAAAATAACAAAGGCATATATATGTAGAAGGAGATGAAAGTGCTACGGAAATTGTTATAGTTTCTTGGCTTATAAACATTGGTATGTGATGTTGCATATGAGAGGATAACAATTATAAATAGAATTCTATTTAAATAATAATAGTATAATTAAACTTTGAAACTATTAATGCAGTAGTGTGAATTACTTGAATTTTAGTTGGTGAGAGATTGCCATGTTGTGTCCTCATATCGCAGCCGTTTGTTTTAATTTTCCTTTTTTATAATTTTCAAAATGATTTTGTCTCTTTAATTTGTTTGGTAGATTTTGTAAATACCCAGCCCACATTATGTACATTTGTAGGTCTGCGCTGTTCTGGTGTTGGACCTCTGGGACGGACATTATTTATCTCACTAATTTACTTGTTTTTTGCATATACGTCATTCATCTTGTATACATTTGTAATTTTGACATTTAATAATTTTATTCAGGTTTACATTTCAATTTAAACTATATCTTTATCTTCATACTATGTATATCTAATAAGAATTCATCAATTTATCAACTTCCTCTTACAGATTAGTATTTAAAATTTAAGGTTAGTTTTGTCTACTAAAAGATTTTCCCGAGCTCGTTCTTTAAAGGGAGTATATGATAAGCAAGCTTGGATGTAGATGGTTTTCTATTCGGATTTAAAAAGTTTGTTTTGGTGATGTGGAATTATTTTTTATTTTTTAATTCCTTTTTTTTCTGAAGCTTGTAGTTTTCTTCCCATAGATTTTGCTGTTACTTTTGCTGCAAAAGTTTCTAGAAAATGCAAATCTGTTTGCCTTTACGGGGTGCTTGGTTCACTAGTGGGCAAGAATAGGATTAAGAATCCGTTTTTTTATGGATTCCTACCTATTCCATAAAAATTTTTAAGACAAGTTTATAGATTTATGAAATTCTTTTTTTTTTCTTTCTATGTTTGTTTCATAACATGAAAAGATGAAATCTAACTTATAGAAACTCTCCAGTTCCTAATCTTTAGTTTGGTTTGGAATGAGCAAATTTTGGGATAAAGGGTGAGTTCCAACGACTAGTATACCATAATTATTCTTACCCGTTTGACAATATTCAAACCGAAACACTGTAGCAACGGCTAGTTTGAACGGCTAGTTTCAATGGCTAGTTCTAAGGCATTGAGGACTATAAATTTGGCTTGAGGGCTTATAATGCCAATGTATCTTTCATTCTTACCATTTTTTTAAATTTTCATAGTTTGCAATCTGCCTCCCGGCATCAACATGATATTAGAAGAATGCCTCAAAAAGTTTGAAGTTTGGTGCGATTGCAATCTCCGAACACCCATGAAAGTATACAAGAATGGTAAAAATAAAGGGAGGTGTTATTGGGGGTGTGCAAAATACCCAAATAAAGAATGTAAAATTTTCGAAGGGTTGATGAAAGAGGAGAAATAAGCGACCAAGGGAACCAAAATGTCAAAGAAAATATGTACAAAGATAAGTATTTTTTGAAATCAAAGAGGATGAAGAAAGAATTGAGACTTATCGAAATCAACTATTAGCTTGAAAATTTTTAGCAATTTTACTAGCGATATTTTGTATTATTTTAATTATTATCAATCGCATGTCATGTACTTGTACTTGCAAAAACTATTGATATTGTAATGAAAACTGTTATTGAATTGAGTACCAATTCTAGTTGATATTGTACGGCTCAGGAATAGATCAATTTGTCAAAATTGAATGCCCTACCTATAACTTACAGGTTTATTATAGATTGCATTCTAATGATGGATTGCATCGCCTAAACATTATCAATTCAATATAGATTGCAATCTCATCACATATTGCCTCATCTGAATATAATAAACACTGTAAGTTAGAATGCATTCTCAATAAACGCTACTTATCATTGCCATATATTAACTATGGAGCACCATGTGCTCCAGCAATTTATTAACCGATAGCAACATAACCGACAACTAAAAATACATAGCCAAAGGAACATAGCCAGTGTAAAGAAGCTACACAAGCTGATGAATAGGATTCAAAATTGACAACAACATAGCCAAATAAAAGGGACTACACAGACTCCTAAATGACAGCAACAACACCCACTGACCGAGGCAACACAAGCTCATGAATGAGCTTCAAAACCGACATCAACATAGCCAAAGCAAAGGAGCAACACAAGAGTGAAACATAACAATAAAAAACCGAAGCAAAGGAGTTGCACAAGCTCCATCTGATAGAAAAAACCACACAAATTGAGGCAACACAAGCTCATGTATGAGCTTCAAAACCGAGAGCAATAAACCGAAAGTAAATGAGCAACGTATGCTCAACCTGATAGCAATAAACTCAAAGCTAAGGAGCAACACAAGCTCCACCTAACAGCAACATAGCCAAAGCAAAGGACCGACAAAAGCTCAAAACCTGAAGGCAATAAACTCAAAGCAAAGGAGCAACACAAGCTCCACCTGACAGCAGCAAAACCGCATAAACCGAGGCAACACAAGCTCATGTATGAGCTTCAAAACCGATAGCAATAAACCCAAAGTATATGAGCAACATATGCTCCACGTGACAGCAACATAGCCAAAGCAAAGGAGCAATAAAATCTCAAAACCCGAAGGCAATAAACCCAAAGTAAAGGAGCAACACAAGCTCCACCTGACAGCAGCAAAACCGCACAAACCGAGGCAACATAAGCTCATGTATGAGCTTCAAAACCGATAGCAATAAACCCAAAGTAAATGAGCAATGTATGCTCCACTTATCAGCAACATAGCCAAAGCAAAGGAGCGACAAAAGCTCAAAACCTGAAGGCAATAAATCCAAAGCAAAGGAGCAACTGTCATGCCCGGCTTCTTAAAATACATGAGAATCAGAACGTGAACAAGCCTGCGATGTATTAGATTAAGGAGAATAAATAAAAATAAATATTTCTCCTTAACCTAATACGCTAAGCGTTTAGAAATAAATACAATACAAAGGCATAGGTCCCCGATCACAGATAGCAAGAATATAATAGACAAACTTAGAAAAAAATGATACATATCACAACTGAAATATCATCCGAGACATAATATTCGGGTCAAATATGTCCTTATACATAACTGAACAAAAGAATACTGAAGAGATACAAAATACATCGTTCAACGGTAATACAAAGGAAAATACTACAAGAACAACTAAGATCATCAACATAGAAGAGGTAACTGCTTCGGTCTATTCTTCAACTCTATTTGAAAAACACTATTGCTGAGAAAATCCTGGCTCTGGCACATCTCCAAGCTGGACCTGTACTTCTTCTAAGTCTGGCGTATACCAGAGAAAATAGGTGTACGTTAGCATGCATGACACACGACAAGACCCCATAAAAGAAAAGAATGAATGAAAACCTAATACGACAAACGATACAATAACAGAAATGACAAAAAATGTGCAATTGAAAATCCAACAAAATCAACATGCAAATTCACTACTAAAACATGATAAACATAAAGCATCCAAAATCGATCAGGTAACAAGGTCATGCAGCTGGCGATCAGACTAATCATCCAAGTAACAAGGGCATACACTAGATAGAATTAATACTTAAAAATCTACAACATGAGACGTAATACGTCGAGTGAAATAATCCAAACAAGGAAACCCTAAGGGCTTGTTTGGATTTGTAGGGGGCGAAGGGAAGTTAAGAGAAACTGAGTGAAGGGAAGGGAAGGGAAGGGAAGGGAATTCTCTTCCCCTTGGTTACACCCCAATTTGGGGGGTAACAATTTTTATACTATTAGGGGGTGAACCAAGGTGAATGGAGGTGAATGGAGGTGAATTAACTTCACCTCCTAAGTGTTCCCAAACAAGGTGAATGGTTCCCCTAACTTCCCTTCACCCTCATTCCCCTCAATCCAAACAAGCCCTAATGTATATATCATATGTCTCAAATTATAGATAATTAAATATTAACCCCGATCTATGTGTGAAAAGAAAAAAAAATACAACAGGTCCGTATCTCATAAAAATTCATAGATCATTCAAATAACAAGGTCATGTAACTAGCCATCATATAACAGGTCACTGGTTCACATCTCACACAGAGTCAACGCTCATATTATCGGATAACTGACTGTTTGCATATCCCTTACGTGCATCCAATCAAATAAATTTATGAACCAAAGTAGCAAAACCGATCTACTTTGACCCAACCAACCAGCCCCAGTGGCGATACCGATCCACTGTGACTCAACAAACCAACCCTAGTAGCGACACCGATCCACTGGTGCAAGCCTGGAAGATATATCAATAGTCTTATCCAATTACATGAACCATGACTTCCCCATCCCAACTCTTCTCGCTTTTCTAAGTTAATCATAATCCTTATTAAAACTCGGGTTCACCACCTAAACTCAGTCAACACACTCACACATGTCACTAAGTTTATTCATGACGCACGAGGCCACTAAGTAATGAACTACTAAGGCTCTCAATCACTACAAGAGGTAATAAATAAAACTAATTATATACAATGATAGCATGGCATGTCGTACATGATTAAGCAAGTTCATAAGGCATGAGTAATAACTGCGAACGAAATACGGAATGCGGGCGAAATACGGAATGCATGAATAGAATCTATACAGCATAAAAACACACGTAAACAGACTTCATTAATATCTTACTACTGAGGTGTCCAAACTTCTCATGCAAGCTATCTGCAATTAAGTATCCTCTAATATAATAATGCAGAAAAGAAAACTGTAAACCGATGTCGTTTACATGAAATATCACGCTCTACGACGATCAGTCATATTATCATAAATAATAAATATTATTTTTTCAAAATTATTCTTTAAAACTATTTCTCATTATAACTAATTTAAAATAAATATTTTTGTAATATATATATTTGTTAATTCTTTTTTACATGAATAGTAACATT
>BQKN01067167.1:75877-89670 GCA_022839385.1 Asparagus kiusianus
AGAGGGGATTTTGGTTTTGGTCCTAACTGTAGGAAGGTTTGACCAAGGGGAAAGTGAGAGTGAGAGTACAAATCACTATAGGAATGTTGACATGTACAAATCACTCGGAAGGAATTTCTGGTGTTAAGTTATAAGGACTTAACACGAAGGGGTTTGACAATTCGTCCATTATATTCGGACTCTAACAAATGAAAGTGTTGAGTGCACGAACATAGCGAAAGTTTGAAAAAAAAAATTTTTGGTAAATTAGGAGTTTAGTGTTTACCACTTTATTCATCATGACCGGGTTATCCCTAAGAATATTACATTTAACATTCTTCCGGGAACTTCCCGTTACATGAATTATCCACCCCAGCTTTCTTTGCAAAACTGGGTTTATTGTTGCATTAACCGCATGATCGGGTTATCCTTAAGAATACCACGCATGGCATTCTCCAGGAACTTCCCGTGGAAGAAAGGGAATAGTTTATACTCGTATACCTTATTGGAGTATTAAGAAGCAGTTTATACTCGTATATTTTTTGGAGTTTCAGGGAGCAGTTTATACTCTTATACCGGTTGGAGTTACTGGGATACAGTTTATACTCGTGCACCCACTGGAGTTTCAAGTTAATTGAGCGATATAACGCCTGCTTCCACCAAGGTCTGGATGCTGTTCTTGAGTGTAAAGCAATCCTTAGTGGGATGAAGGATCCTCCTATGGTACGCACAGTACCTCGGATCCGCAATATCATCAGCTTCCTCCTGATTGACGGTAGGTGGCAGCTTGATCTTGTTATTTGCAAGGAGTGATTCAAAGATGGCTGTAACATCTTCATCCTTAAAAGAATACTCTCTTTGGAGTTTCGGACCCGAGTTCTTTTGTTGTCTCCGGGACTGCTGTTGCGACGTTTGATTAGCGTCAACAGCCGCTGCAGGTGCTTTGCCCTTACCACGGGAGGCGAAGTTCGAGTTCGGAGGATTTGTCATCGATTGACCCCTCTCGGCCTTCTTCCTTCGGAGGAAGCGTTCGGCTTGTTCCCCTCGGACTTTCAGGTCTTTCCAAGTGTTGGAGGGTGCTGTTCCTATTGCTTCCAGCACGTCCAAGGAAAGATTGTTGTGGCAAGTTTGGAGGATGAACTCCTCGGTGATCGGGTCCCGGCAATTTAACGCTTTGTTCCGGAACCTTTTGACGAAGGTTTCGACTAACTCCCCGTCCTTTTGTTTCTCGTCGAGCAACGTTCCGATGGATGTCTCGGTGTCGTCGTCGAAGAAGTTGGTGAGGAACATGGTCTCCATATCGTCCCAGCTGCTCACGCTACCTGGCTTGAGGCGGCGGTACCAATCGAAGGCGGCTCCACGAAGAGTGCCAACGAATGACCGCACCATCAGGGGCTCATTGCCGGAGATAATACCCAGGTGCGATTTGAAATAAATCAAATGCTGAGTGGGGGAACCTTTCCCATCGAACGGTGTGAAGTTGATTAGACTAAACTTCGCCGGATAGGGGATTGAATCCCACTCCCTTGGGTATGGACAAGGAATGCCCGTTTTCTTCACCTCTTGAGCTGACATCAAGGTATTGATTTTGCTCTCGAGGCTTTTGATCTTCAAGTTTTCATCTGTATCTTCGTTGGCATCCTCATTACCACCCCCTGCGTTGATGGGAGGGTCATCGGCATTGCGAGCTTCATCCGTATCCGTATGTTCAACTTCTTGAACAACCTGATTACGGTGGCTTGGTTCGCCTTGCTGGTTCCTCAGTGCCTGGATTTGCTGCTCATGCATCTCCCTCATGGTCTGCATGGCCATCTGCATCTCGAGCCTGAAGGTCTCCTGTTGTTTGGCCATGGCTTCTTCGAGCATCTTGGCCACTTGTTCCGCGCTTATCATGAATGACTCGCGGGGTTCTCCTTCGCTGGATACAGTGTTGTCGGATGCGATCGCAGAGCAAGCATCCGATTCCTCATCTTCTGAAGGCGAGCTTATCCGAACCCTACCATAAGTTCTTCGTGAGATGGCTCCGGACTGCAGACGAGTTAAACGCCGAATTGCTCCCAGAATTGACTCGAGATCATCCCGGGCCAATGTCCTCTTGCTGGTCACGTTAGCGGTGACCCTTGGAAATTCTCCATCTTGAACCACCGCTCTCCTTTGTCGGGAACGCGTAGGCCTTGGCTTTGGCGTCTCAGTGCTGAGCCTTTCGAATACCGAGACTCTTTCGGGGACCGTCTTAGTGCAATTGCACTGAGACAATACCGCCCGAATGAGTTTGGAACAGGGGCATTGAGTCTCGAGCCTACGAGGGCTTCTCTTTCTTGTTTTGCTCGTACCCCCAGCACGATAGTACAACTCGTCAATTTGATCGGAGTAACCTATCGTGTGTTGGCACGATTTCTCAGGTATAACGTTATCATTATCGGATGATAATGTTTCCTTCTGAGGATGAATTACCTTATTTGGACTTTCGAGAGTCACTCGCCTCGAAACGCGCCTTTGTGGGCGTGAATTCTCAACGGGCTCCCGAACTTCGATGCGCAAGGTAGTGCGCTTGGGTGCCGTGAACTCCTTGTCATGTTGAGGGTTGTGTCGACCCCCAGCATGTTGATTAGTTCGGAGCTGTCTCAGTGGACCCAAACGTTCTTGGATTGGAGCTTTGCTTCGCTCCTCAGGAAGTGGACTGAGGCGCTCCAAGACTGACCTCCTTCTTCGGAATGATCCTGTGTGATTTCCCGACGATTTTGTTTGGTTCGCCGGAGGTTGAACCTGCTTCGAAGGTTGTATTGATTGTCCCTTGGCCTGAGTTGCAGTTTCAGACTTCGGCTTCCATATTTGGCGGGCTGGTGGTGGCTTCTTGGCCATCTCCTTCTGCAACCTTCTACGGGCTTCTTGGACTTGAGCCCGTGCTTGCACTGAGAGTGCGCAGCGCTTCCGAATGCGTTCCTCCAGGATTGAACGGTTCCGTTTGACGCGAATCCATTCGTTCGTTGACGGCTTGGAGGAGTTGCCATTCGTCTGTTGTTGAGGCTGTTTGCCTCTTCTGTTCTTCAGATCCGTGTTGTAACGGATCCCGTCTACAGATTCCATTGCCTTTGCGATTTGTTTCGCAAGGCGCTGACGTTGCCTTTGACGGGCTCTCTTTGAGAGAGTCGCTACGCCATCAGCAACGGAAGATTTGGCCAGAGCGGATCTGACCTGGTTGGAAGGAGAGATCTCACCCGATGCAGCTTCGGCATCAAACGGGGCGAGATCTTCGTTGGCAGCTTCAACATCTTCGTACCAACGAAGTTTCCTTTTGGAGGAGAGCTTTGGAGATTTGGACTTGCGGGGGGAGGTTGATCCGGACGAGGACACGTACTCCTCGAACTTTTGTTGGTCGAACTCGTACTCGACCTCCTCCACGACCGGGATCGGGATCCGCGGCTGCGACGCAACGATCTCGTCGACGAGATCGGTGGCTCCCACTGTGGTCGCCAGATTGTTCGCGCGGGAAATTGCGTTATTCTTCATTGATGATTCTGTTACAACTTTGACAACAACTTTATGCGTTTACAAAGAGATCCGGTCTTTTTATAAGATCCGGTTTACAACAAAATCAAAACAAAGAAATAAAGATTACAACTTTCCTTGAACAAATCACGAGTTTCCTGTTTTGCGGTCGCTCGCTTTGTGGGGTTCTTCGCCTGTGCCGGGGTTGAGTACCGTGGACCACCGTGCAATCTCGATCCGAACGGATCTACGTGGTATAACGGGTACTATCCCACCAAGGAGATAATAGCCGAGAGGGATCGTTTCACCAAGGAAACGCTCGCTCTAATCTCGGGATCTAAGAACCAAGCTTAGATCCGGAGTAGTATCACGTAGATCTGGTTATCCAAGTCTTCAAGCCTTCACAATCCGAGTTGAGGTCGCAATCCGGCAGAGCTTCGACCCTCCAAAATCCAACCCCTGAAATGAACCAACACAAGGCCTATTTATAGGCACTCAGAACTGTGCATTTGCACAGTTCTGAGCCTAGCCACCCCTAGGTGGCTCGGCCATGGCCGAGCCACCTCAGGGTGGCTCGGCCACCGAGCCACCCTGGGGTGGCTCGGCTTGGGCCGAGCCACCCCGGGTTGGCTCGGTTTCGGCCGAGTTCCCGGGTGTTGGTTTTGTCCGTCGTTCGGGTTTTACGGTGTTTCCGGTTCTGATTCGTTGTTGATTTGGACTTCGATTCGGTTGCGTGGTTGACTTGTTCGGATTCGATTCGTTTTGATCCGATTCCAAGTATGGCAGTAAACCCACTTCTGAGTTCGAGTCCGAAACCAATCTTGATTCGATCGTTATATCACCGAGTTCACTCTTGTTTAGATGACTCGGTGATTCCCCGAAACGTTGGTTTGATTCCGCGTGCGGGTGGATGCATTCCAATGCTTGGGTGCGATTTGTTGGCTTCGTCGCCTCGTTAACCTGCTCCGTTGCGTATGGTTTGGCTTCGGCGTTGGCGAGCTAACGGTTTTGTTTGGATACGTCGCCCGATGGTCCGTTTGTCGAATTAACGTCGTCGAGCTGTATGGTGGGACCTATAGGCAATTTTATACGCCTACAACATACACTAGATGGAATTAATACTTAAAAACCTACAATTCGAGATGTAGTACGTCGAGCGAAATAATCCAAACAAGGAAACCCTCATGTATATACCATATGTCTCGAATTGTAAATAATTAAATATTAATCCCGATCTATGTATGAAAAGAAAACAACTAGCCATCCTATCACAACTCACTGGACCACGTCTCCCTAGAGTCAAAGTTCATATTTTCGGATAACTGACTGTTCGCATATCCCCCACGTGCATCAAATACATTCAAGAACCAAAGTAGCGACACTGATCTACTTTGATCTAACCAATCAGCCCCCAGTGGCGACACCGATCCACTGTGACTCAACAAATCAATAAATCCCAGTGGCGACACCGATCCACTGTGACTTACCAAACCAACCAATCCCAGTGGCGACACCGATCCACTGGTACGAACCTGGAAGATATATCAACAGTCTTATCCGATTATATAAACATAGACTTTCCCACCCCAAGTCATCTTGCTTTTCTAAGTCAACAATACACGAGTCTCTAGGTCTTACTCACGTCACACAGGTCATTCTAGTCATAAACTACTAACGATTCTCAATACAATCAGGAACAATAAAGGCAGACATGTCAAATACAGTAAAATAATCACAAACATGAAATGTAATCATGAACAGCAACTACGTACTTCAGAAAATAATTCTTTTCCCAAAATAATTTCTTTTAAAAAATATTTCTTATTATAATAATCCAAAATATTCTCTGTCCTAAAATAAATTCTTTAAAATTATTTCTCATCAATTATTATTCTATAATAGTTCTTTTTCTCAAAATAAATTCTTTTTAAATATTATAAATTCTCCAAAATGATTCCGTTATCAAAATAAATTCTTTCACTTCATTATCATTTTTTTCAAAAATAATATTTATCACTTAACTATGATTTAAATAAATATTATTCATCAAACCCACGCAGATAAATATGTCATAATTAAACTATGCAAATAATTCATAAAAATGTAAATAATCAAACTACGAAACAAGGAGAGCGGAATCTTGCATCTAATAATCTACAATAAAATCTAAGAATTAAGATAGATGATAATCGAGTCCGGGGATCTTGCCTCGGGGTTGTGTCGAACGGATCGATGCTGGCGGTGAGGATCTGATCTGAGCGTGCGTAGGAATGACGGGCTGCTGGCTTGGCGTGGCGACGACGGCTTGAGAGGGGTGGCAGCGCAGGGGGTCATCGGGGCGGTGAGGCGTCCGCAAGAGGAGGGAGGGGCTGTCGGGTTTGGAAGAGATAGCCGACGGTGACTGGATCTGAGGCGTGAGGGGGCTGCTGTCGAGTTGGGTGTCGCTGGGGGTAGCGGCGCAGGGGAGGAGGAGCGGAGCTCGAGCGGAGGGAGGTGAACGCCGGAGGTTGCAGGCGGAGGGCTGGTGTCGGGGCTGTAAGAGAGGCGCTCGCAGTGCTGGCGGCGAACGGGGAGCAGGCTGAGGTCGGAGAAGGGGACGAGCGGCGGGTTGGTCGGAGCAACGGGTCTGGGCAGCGTTCGTCGGCGACAGGGAGGAGGTCTGGTGCGGCTCTGATGGGTGGAGAAAGTTTAAGATTTTGGGAAATGGAGGAGAGAGAAAGAGAGAGTACGGGTGAGAGAGAGAGAGAAAATGATGTGTACGTGATATATTTGAAAGAGAGTAAATATTTGATGAGGAGAGAGAAAATAAAGATTGATTGGAGAGAGGGTATGAATGAGCTGGAGAGAATTATTGAGGAGAGAGAATGAGCATATATTAGGGGATTTGATACGATCTTGAATTTTGAAAATGAGAGAAAATGGAAAGATTAATTTTGGCTGGAGAAAATCATGGGGAGTGATTTGAGGGAATGAAATACGAGATTCAAGGGGGAAAATATGGAAGGAATTCAAATGGGAGGAATTTAAGGGAGAGAATATTATGGGAATATTTAGCATGATTTTTCAAAATAAACATTATATTAATAATTAAACATATAATAATATTAATAAATAATTAACAACTAAATATTTATATATTTATATATATGTACTAATGTACTAAGCTCAGGTTTACATCAAATATAACAAGGTCATTAATAGTATTAGTCACCAAATGATTATATATATATATATAAATCATTAAACCATAAATTAATATTTAGCAGAATTAATGAATACAAGACTATATATTTTATTATTTATTTATTTTGAAAACTTTGAAAATTCCAGAAATTAGGAAAAATATTAATAAAATATAATATAATATTTTAAATACTAGAAAATTTTATTTAAATACGTATCTAAATTTACGGTTGTTACAAACACCGAGTTCGGTTTCACAGAGTGTCTGGATGGACTCAGAGTAGTCGACTACTAAGCCTAGTAGTCGACTACAAAGGTTGTTTTTCCTGAGTTTTGTTTTATGTCTACTTGAGATGTGATCGCGGACTTCGAGCCATACTTCTTTACACATATATTCATGAATAGTGCAGTAGCACACACTTGGGTATTCTAAGAGGAATTATGAAGGGTTTTGACCCGATTACTTTGAGAAAGAGTTAGAACATGCTATACACACACCTTCTGGATATCATTGATGAGCTCAGTTCAGTTCCACGGGGGTAGTGCGTCGATATTCCATATGTACAGACCATTGAGTCAGATTTTAGAAGGCTTGATCTAGCCATCATTCCCACACTATGGTGCGATAAGGCTCGTGAGCCGTATTTCTAGGATGCCTATTTGGTAGTCCGTCCCGTACTCATGTTACACACTAAGATCGCGATGAGACTAATGAGTCATGTATACAATTCAGAATACCTACAGGGTAGTCCGTTGTACTGAGATAATTACTTGATAGCCTAAGTGTGATAGATGTCGGTTATGAATACGACCTGTCACTGAACTATATGACCTAGATACACTGGTTTTGAAAGTATACAAAATCATGTGTTGGTATTTTATTCTATCTTCCCAGTGATAGTGGAAGATATTATAAATACGATATGTTGATGTCTTAATTCTTCTACTGTTTTCTTTACTTCTTAGTTGGGATCAATTATTAGAGATTCACAAATTAAGACATATGGTATATATATGAGGGTTTTTTTGTTTGGATTATTTCGCTTGACGTACCAGTCTCGTGTGGTGGATTTCCAGTTGTTGGTTTCATTAGATTATCTTTTCTTAGTTCGGTATTAATAGTTATATATCTACAATTTGAGACTTATGGTATATACATGAGGGTTTCCTTGTTTGGATTATTTCACTCGACGTACTACGTCTTGTGTTGTAGGTTTCTAAATGTTAATCCCACTTAGATACGGGAAAAATGAATCTATATAGACTATGTTTAATAGATAGAGCATTCACTCTATCTAGCAGTCCTTCCCCTGGGGACGGATGGAGGTAATCTTCCTGTAGCGTTTTAACTCTCTTGTTGTTATTTTTTATTATTTTCTCTTCTTTTAGATGGTATAGAGGTACGGAGAGCCGTAGTGTGACGTCCCAGGGTTCACACAAGGCTGCAGTCCAAGGTAAAACCCGGATTGTCAAACATGCCAAGCACCAAACACTATGCTATGACATGTTTTACCATCACAGTCACTATCTCTCTAGTAGAAACAACAAATAGGTGAAGGTACAAAACATGCAAATAATAGAATTAGTACAAAATCAGATATGCACAGAAGAAGTATATCACCAAATGAGCCTAACTGAAATGGAATGAAAATATCTCTGAGTCTCTTCCTATTCTGGATACATGAAATGACGATACTTTTGTAATACTCTTACTCAATCGTCCTGCGAAAATAGGTTTTATCTTCCTATTCCGGATACATAAAATAATGATACTTTTGTAATACTATTACTCAATCGTCTTGCGGAAATAAGTTTTATCTCCTTATTCCGGATACATGAATAACTATACTTCTTTATATGTGCTTACCAATTCAACTTGTGAGAAAAATATGTTAACACAACATAAACTAAGCATACGTGCACATATCTCGGTATGTGTGTCTATAACCGATGTTCAATAACATCTTAGATATTAAACAACTCTTAATCATTATAATATAACAATACAAGATCGAGAAACTCTCTCAAAAATAACAAACAAGAGCGAAACTCAAGAAACTTTCACGTTATATATCAATTATTTCAAATCAGCACATTTGTAGTTTTCTGCAGAATATATCATTAGTCAATTGAGCATATCTTTTTCTACACAAACTCTTTTTAAGAATAGTTTTTCGTTTTGAAAACTAGATTCATATAGATATTATTTGGCACTAGTTTGGTTCAGTTTGGAGCTCATATGATATCTCTAATTTCTATTTAAACGTTATATATGTGCAACAGTTTTTCTGCGGAATGTATCATTAGTAAATTGAGCATATCTTTTTCTAGTAAAACTATCTTTAGGAAAGGTTTTCTGTTTTGAAATCTAGATTCATATATCTTTCATTTGGCATTAGTTTGATTCAATTTGGATTTTATTTGTTATTTAAAATTTCTATCTAAACAGTATATATTGTCAGACCCTAGAGGGGGGTGATTAGGGTCTTATGCTAATCTAATCCGATTTAAATGCCAATTAAAATTAATTAATAAGTTATCCTAGCAAGTATGAAATACAACAAGAATGTAAGCTAGGATAAGCAATATGAGCAAAGAAATATATCCTATATGATAGAAATATATACAAGGATATATAAACAACACAAGGGTAAATAATCTAAATAAGATAGTGGATGAAATAAATGAGCAATGCACAATTGGCGATATAAGATAAATGCAAAAAAAATACGCCAAGGACAAACTCAAACAAGCAATATGATCACGGAGTTCGGACCTTCCGTCCTACGTCTCCGCTCCCCACTCCCAGGGAGAAATCCACTATCACAACCGGGTTTTCTACGCTCACCCGAATAACGTTTACAACCATACTATGTCGGTTTTCAACGATCACCGATCAACGTACACTCCTCACACTCGGTTTTCTAGCTAACCGAAAACTTTATAATCGACACTCTTGCAATCACACTCTACACCCTCACAAGTGTTGGATCTAGCCGTGTCTCCCTCAAGTGCTCGGTTACAACCTCTCCCTAGGCTCGTCAACCGACGCCACTCCTCATGGAACTATCCCCGACTCTCACCACACACTCCTCTCGGTGTACAAGTGTATTACAAAGTGTATCTCACAATTAGGCTCAAAATAACAAGTGATTGTTCTCCAATATGAATGAGAACACAATGAAAGCTCACACTCAAAGGTTACAACTCTCACCAACCCAAATATACTATGTATGAAAGATACAATAAGCTCAAGTGGGTGTGTGTAAACAATGAGTGAAATCAAAATCAAACTAAACTCAATTAAAAATCTAGCATATAGAAATTATAAACAAAATAATAAATAGCTAGAAATGAGTTTAGAGATTCTTCTCTGAATAACAAGATGGAGAGATGGAGATTGAAGCCCAAACAAGAAGATGATCTCCTCCACTTGTGAAAACCAAAACAACTTTAAACCAAACTCAAACCAACCATAAACCCTTGTTAAAAAACTTTCTTAAACTTGTTTAAAACATTCTCATGGTTGGATGGAGAGCTGAAGGCAATAGGGTATTTATACCCACTAAAAACTTTAGCAAAAACCCCACTAAAAAGACAACAAAGCCCCCAAAAAACAGCTCAGAAAATAGCCTTTGCAGTCCAACGGTCATATCGGCGGTCGACTGCGGCGGTCGACCGCGAAGAACAAAAAACGGTAGAACTGTTCTGGACAAGCGACGGTCGACCGCGGCGGTCGACTGCGAAACTCTCTGGACTCGCTACGGTCGACCGCCACGGTCGACTACGAGCCATAAAAACCTATAGTGAGTTTCTGAACTCATGGGCGGTCGACCGTGGCGGTCGACGACGAACATACTACAGAAAAACATGATATAAAACAGATTTTTGACTTTTAGAAAAATTGTTAAAAATAACAAATGAAGTCCAAAAATAATGAAACTTTGGAAAATGTATATAAACATGTAAATGAACATGTTAAAAAAAAAAATTCCAAATTGCATTTTCCATTTGTGAAAAAATCATCATTTTGCAAAATAGTCCAAAACATGAAAATGTAAACATGTGAATTTTGACATTTTGACTAAACCATGTTTTGAAACTTTGCACAATGATTATATAGACTTAATAAAATATGTATATGAATATTGTTAAGTCCAAAAACAAAGAATACAATATTTTCACAAATACAATAGAAAATGAAACATATGAGTATGTATATGAAAATATATTTATTTCATATCTAAGTAGTTAAACCAAATCACAATAATAAATATGAAATGTGTAATTTCATATTTATAAACATAAAAACCAAAACTTGTGTTGTATATATATATATGACTACATATATATACAAGGAAACCAATAAAATGTGTGTGTATATGATATTGAGCTTAGAGTATATAACACACATAATATAAAACCTAAACTAGATTACTCAAGCTATGATCTTGATCTTCAATTAAGCTCTTCTTGGTAATCTCGCGGATGAAGCTTGAACTTGATCTTTAACTTTGAATTGCAAGGCTTCACCGATATTCCGCCAACCTCCTTTGGATATGATCGTTGAAGGTCTATTCCATCCATCCTCTAACAACGTTGTTTGTCTATAATAAATAAGAAAACACAAATACTAGATAAACAATATTAGTGGTAAATTGTTTGTTAAACATCATCAAAACAAGAAGGCCAACATATATGTGCATCAGTTTTTCTGCAGAACATAACAAGCATGATTATTTGCACGAGAAATCATATTTAAACCTTCAATCATGTTTAAAATATACTGAAACATATATAAAACATATAACAATACTTAAACTTTGATAATCACTTACTGAAATTATCTCGAACATAAATCAAACTCTTGTGTTAATCTAATTAGAGGTTTTTAACTTAATTAACCAAATTCTTTAATCCAAAGCATAAACTTTTAACATATTAAACATAAGTATGATTGCCAAATAACTTAGAAAAGATATACATTCATTATATTTTTTACACTTAGGTATCACAAACCTAGGGTTTTCTCATCTTTAATTCACATGTAAACTCAATTAAATGTCAAATTAGGGTTTAAACATGATTCACAAGTTAAAAAATAAAATTTTGAAGAACCCTAATGATCATGATCATGTTTCTATTATAAACAGTAAGAAAAACATGTATATCTAATATTTGTTTAAGATCTAACAACAAAAATCTATTCTTCTTCACATTAGATTAAGATCTAAGCATGTAAACAAAATTTAAACTTCTAAACTAGTTATTTAACTATGGGGATGAGTTTGGATGTAAGTGATCTTACCTTAATATCATGTGCAAGCCTCTGAAACAAAGCAAGCAATCCCTGAGTATAAACAACCCGTTCTCCCTCATCATACGTCGATGATCTCGCTCTCGTGTCGGTGTTTTGCTTCACAAAGCTCTCCAAACACATAAGAAAAAGATCTAGGATTTTTAAGGGGAGAGGGTGGCTGCTAGGGTTCATAGATATGATAAAAGAAAGAAATTTTTGTAAAAAAAACATAGGTATTTATAGAGGCAAACCCGAAACAAACATGTTTGACCTGAACCAGGAAACCTAGTTTGAATAGGAAAACAACCTTTGGTATTTCGGCTGTAACTTTCTCATCCGATCTCAGAATAAGGTGATCTAAGATTTGTTGGAAATCTATTGAAGAGATCTACAACTTTGGTCTTTATACTTTTCCAGATTCTGACTGAATCGGTATGCAAACTGATAATCATATTTTATTACAATTTTATACCCTCATTATCTATTTTATATGAATAAATATACTACTAATAATTACTTTTATCTTTAATTGCAGAATAAATCTCAAAAATCTCATCTCTCAACAAAGGCCCTTGAGTAAATGAAGAAATAAGAGGAATTCAAGAAGCCGAATGAAATATTTGAATTTTAAGCCAAAAGCCCAAATGCCCAAAAGAAGCAAGCTCCTCTTTAGTCTCAAATGAGCAAATGAAGGCCCAAAGCCCATCAACAAATAAATACACAAATGAAGATGGATGCAAAGAGTTGGATTTAAAGGGACTTGTATGCAAAATTTTGATTTTTATGAATGGAAACCGAATATTGATTGCTGCACACTTGATTGGGCCGGAAATGCTCTTCATTTCTTTTTGAAAATCAAATGGATCTTACATCAATGGGCTGGTTGTTTTGTTTTGAAAAATCAAAAGCAATGGGCCAAATCAAGTGGGCTGGACAACATGGCCGGACTTGGCTTGGATTTTTCATGAAAAATCATCATTTGAAAATAAAATGAATCATGCTGCACTTGGATGTTAAGTGGGCCGGATTTGTGTGTGTGCAACTTGGATTTTCACAAGACAATGTGGTAAAATAAATGAATGGAAATGGGTTGGACTTGCAATTGGAAAATCAAATGGAGAAATGGGCCGGACTTGTAATTTTTCTTCTTGGAAAATCAAATGAAGATTGGGCCTTAGAAAATCAAATAAAGATTATAATAAAAAGCAAATTTAAAGGTGGAGATTGTTGCTTGGGGCTCAAGACAAATCCAATGACTCATATTCATTGAAGATTACTATAAATAGGGGTAGAGAGTGAGGGGTTAATGGTGTGAAAATTTTTGTAACTCCTTTTGGAGAGGAGGGCTACTCTTAATTGAGAAGGCCTTCCAAAATTGTAACTTTTTGTTGTAATTAATAATAATAATTTTTTCACCACTTTAAATTTTTCTCTTCTTCTCTTTGTTGGATGATGAAGATGAAGATGAAGATGGAGAATTATTTGAAGGTTTGCATTTCTTTTCTTTTTCTCTTTTATTGCTTATTAGTGTAGATTTATTTCTATGCTTGTAGTTAGATTTTATTTTCTTGTTAAATAGCCAAGAGGCTAGAACCCTCTTGCCTTAGATTTATTTTATGCTTATAGAGTAGATTTACTTTTATTGCATTTAATTCTTACAATTTTATTTTGTAGTTTAGATTTTACAATTTATTTTGTAGTTAGATTTTAATTTCTTACACTATTCACCTTGAGGCTAGAACCCTCTTGGGTTTAGTTTTTTCTTTTTATTTATATTTATTTTGTTTGATTCGCCTTTAGGCTAGAACCCTCTAGGGAATCACCCTTTTCTAAGAAGTGGGTT
>BQKN01067167.1:89680-106843 GCA_022839385.1 Asparagus kiusianus
TTAGGCTAGAACCCTCTAGGGAATCACCCTTTTCTAAGAAGTGGGTTCAATTTTAGATTACCCATATCTAGAATTGAATCCACCATCTTTAATTTCTTGTATTTTCTTTTATTCTATAATTTTGTTCTTCATTCTTGATTTTTTTTATTTGTTTCTTGATTTTATTCATTTTTCCTTCTCACCTTATTACTCATTCTTTTTCAAATCCACTCTCACTTACACTTTACACCTATTTACACATCATTTTCACTATCTCAATCTCTTCACAATCACATTCACTCATCAATCTTATTTGTCATGCACACAACATAAGAACCGATTTCATATTTTCTCCTACAAAATATCTTCCTCGTGGGATCGATATCTTAAATACTATAACTTGACACGGTTGTGCACTTGCAACCTTTTTGGTACATGTTTATGTCGTATCACAAACCATAAAAACCTATAACTGGTCATTATTCCTAGATTTTTACTCTTTTGGTCTTTGTGCATGTTTTGTGCATTTGCCCTCATATTTTCATAAATATACATTGAATTGATCTCAAATCAATTCTTATCATACTCAAACATTAAAATATGTTATTTTTCACTATATAACATATTTATCATTATTTATCATAAAATATTGAAATTTACGGGGTTTTACACGCAGGATGACAGAGTTCTTGCATAGTCGCTGTCGCATGAGTTTTTAGAGGCTCCACAATAGGTTTTATGTTTTATTCAGACTTTAGAGTTTTATTCTCATTTTGTAAAGGCAGTGTGCCTTAGTACGATTCTAGTTGATTCATGTTGACACTCTGATTTTGTCAGTTACCAGGGGTATTACAGTTGAGACATGATTCTTTTTATTTATAAGATATCTCTTCCCATATCATGTTTATGGTTTCTATTTTTTTATTTTGCATGTTTTGTACCTGCACTTCTATTTGGTTCCACTAGAGGATATTGTTGTGATTGGGGAAACATGTTTATGCACTGTGTGGGTGCATAGCAGGTTTGACATCTCTGGTCTCACCTTGGGCTGTAGCCTTATGTGAACCCAGGAGTGTCACAATATGCATGCATTTATCAAACAAGTTAGAAAAGGAATATATGAAACGCCTATATTTCTCAGACAACATAAAAAGAGAGTAGATTATGATAATCGTAATAATGTTTAGTACTGGCTAAGAAACATTAAAATGGGTAGTTGCGAACATTAAAAGTCATAATAAGTTACATAAGATAAGTTATTATATTGCGATAGAACAAACAACACATTAAGTTAATCCACTCTCCATCGTGTTACCACCATTATACTTTGCACAATAATCCACCCACATCGCCTAAGCAATTTGATCTCGTAACTCCTTCCATTCATTTTTTGCATCTTGGTCCTCTCTTTGTGTCCTAGTTTGAGTGTAATCCACCATACTTGAATCGTCTTCATTTGTCACATCCCCATTATCTTCATCAATTTCTACATTTCATTTAAAATATCATCATCTGGATCTTCTAAGACAATAAAATTATGCAACACGGTACACGCTAGTACAATATCTACTTGAGTGGGAAATGGATAATTTGGCTTCGTCAATAGAATTTTAAACCGGTTCTTCAATATACCAAATGTGCATTTAATTTTTGATCGTAAAGATGAATGCCTTAAATTGAACAACTCTTTTCTATTCTTTGGTGTCCTACCAGTGTGCTCTTTAAATGATATCGTACACCACGATATGGAGATATGAAGCCTAATATTATGGTGAATCCAGTGTCACATAGGTAATATTTACATACATTAAATAGAACAGTATCTTAAGATCTCAATTATTGACAAGTATTTAATTTATTATTAAAAATATGAATAAGTAAGAATTAATAAACTCGAAGCCCGTAAGGATGTGATCTCGACAGAACGTCTTGTAATATCCTATAGTCATTTACTTCTCCCTCCCACCTAGCTAGGACATAGGTGAATAGTTTATTGGGGGTGCAAGCTGCTAAGACGTTTTGTGTCACACCTTTTCGTCCTCTAAAACGTGTGACTAGGTTACTAGGTAACACCGCGTCAACGTGTGTACCATCTATCAAAGCAATCTAATCCTATAAAAAATTATAAGTTATACAATATTCAATAAAATAGTTATTTATTTAAAATAAATGTTAAGGTGTATGTATTATCTTTACCTTAAAGTAAGGAAAATAATTTGGGTTGTTTGCAATCTCCGCAGGAACTTCATTTGGAGCTTGATTCACGTAGCGATCCCGTAGCTCACTCATTGCTTGTAGGACTTTATTGAAGTACCTACTAACTATTTCTCTCGATCTTATGAACTTAGTCCTTATTATTCTATTTTTAGTTTCACGACCCATTATACTTAGGAACTTAGCGAGCTGTTCTTCGACTTGAACATGTCTAGTATCCTTTAATAAACCGGTTGCTTTCATTACTTCAGCAAGTTTAAAAAAGACACTCAGTCTCATTCTAATATAAGACCGACAACTATCGCTATAGCATTCCAATACACGTTTGAAGTGAGCTTCTCTGCAATATTTTTTTTTGATTTTTTTCTTCCTTCGTACAAGATGAAATTCTCTTGCACTTAGCATGCATTCTCAGAATACAAGTTATTATCGTGACCATGACAGAAACAGCTGTATTAGTACACATCCTCTTCAATTGTTCTTTATCTACGTTATCCATCTACATCCATTGTAAAATTAGCATATATTTACAACTTAATAGTTCTACTCATTGAAGATTAAAAATAATTAAATAACTAGTAAAAATATTGAAATTGTAATGAAGATATCTAAATATCCACAAATCTATATCAATTAATGAAACAACTATTTTATATTTTGCATCCTAAGCATGCACGCTAATCAAACAAATAAAAATAAGGTTTTCAGTCCATAGGTTTAATCGTTTGAAGGATGTATTGAACAAATAACCCAAAGAACTGAAAATCATTAATCAACTATGTAACAAAACCCTTGTTTTCATAAGAGATTAGACATGTAATAAATTATCAAAACCAGCGCATTCTACTACCCATGTTCATTTCTTCAGATCAAGCACAATGAAACGATCATAAGAAAAGGATGAAAAGTTTTATACCTGCAGTTGCCAAGGAGATAATTCAAAAATTGATGCAACAACCCCATCGAAGCTAACAAACCCACTGAATGGAACAAACCCACCGAACTCACCGACAGAAATCAAAGCCAACAACCAAATAACAAGGTCGAGAATGGATCACCGACAAACAACGTCGAGCCTCATCTTCGAAAAAGAAATCGAAGAACGGTTCTAGAAGAGGCGTGAAGAGGATTGAGATGAGGTAGAGAAGATTTGCGGGAGAAACCGAAGCCAACAAACCCGCCGAACCCTAGATCAAGTTCAAGAATGGATCACCGCTGTACAATGGCTGAGCCTCATCTTCGAAAAGGAAATTGAAGAACAACCTGAGAGGAGGCACGAAGAAGATTGAGAAGAGGCGGGAGAAGAATAGCGGGAATGGCCGAACCAGATCTAGGGTTCGTCGTGAAGAGGTGGAGTCCGAAAAAGGAAAGAGAAAGGGAGAAAGTACGGGTTGTCAGCTTTTTGACACAATTCCTCCCAATTGAATAGGATTTGAGTTTCCATAAAAACACCATATTGTTGCAACTTTATGGATATTAAAATCTATAAAAAAATTTGAACCAAACTCAAGATTAGGGTCAATAAAGAATCTTTTATTTACGGTTTTGTCCTTGTCAGCTCCAAATCCTATTCTTTTTCCATAAACTGAGTGAACCAAATACCCATTACTCTTCGAGTTGCACGAAATCGCAACTCCTGTATCTTTGGTATACTTGGATTTGCAACAAACTTAAAAACTTTAGATATTGCAACAACATTTGACCAAACTTTTTAAAATAATTCTAATTAAACTATAATTTCAAAACTACTCCTACACCATGTGCCAAAAAAGGTCCTTTTACTTGTATAGCCATTAGATTTTACAAGTAATAAAGAAGCCCATAATCTTTAGGTGTAACAGTGTTTGCATAGTTTGTAAAAGTGTAGTAAAAGTCATCACTACTCAAAGTATTAATCTTGTCATGACACACCCTTGGCCTTGTAGGGGTGGAAATGAACTGAATCGAATCCGAATACCATGGTATTCATATTCGTATTTGGTTAATTATCACGAATTTGAGGTCGACCTCGAATTCGTATCAAATAGGGATAGAGTGTTCAAATTTGGTTCGTTAATTAGACGAATATATGTAAAATGTTCATGAATATCTTAATAGCGCACTTGTTAAGTCACAACATCCTCAACCATGAGATGAACACTTCACTCTCTATGTTTAAAGTCTTTTCTTACTTATTTTCTATAATATTTTAGTTAATTGTTATTATGATATTTCAATATAAGAATTATCATACTGTAAGTTTATACATTATTAATATAATACTTATAAATAGTAATATTTATAAAAGTATGCGCACCTAAAAATAATACAATATCATAATCTAGAATTAGAACAATATAAACGAATATTTAATAATCAAACAAATCGAATATACTTCCGGTCAAAATTTATTCTTTTATGCACCGAATACTAAAAAATATTTATTTATTACTAAATAAACTATGGACAAATTTTCAAAACCACCCTATTTGAACATTTAATCCCAAAAAACGACCTGTTTTGAACTTATTTGCAAAAACCGATTTGGTTTCAGCCTTGGCGCTGAAACCAGGTCGGTTTTGGTGAAAAAACTTCCGAAACGCTTTATTAAACTTCACGGGAGTTGAACTCCCGTGAAGTTTAGCAGATTTACTAAACTTCACGGGAGTTCAACTCCCGTGAAGTTTCGAATTTTTTTCTTCCAAAAACCGACCTGATTTCAACGTCAGGGCTGAAACCATGTCGGTTTTTAAAAATAAGTTTAAAATAGAATTTTTTAGGATAAAATGTAGAAATAGGTTGGTTTAGAAAATTCGTCCAATAATCTATCGAATCCAATATGGCCACACCAGGCTTGGGTAACCGGGAGGTGAGTAGACATCGGGTCAGACACCGCACACATCATGTCCCAAAGACTGACATAATCTCTTCAATATTTGTTCCCACTTAACTCGGCATCGCCCAGGATTCAAGAATCACGATGAGCATCGTCAGCAGCAGCAACTTGCTCTTGCATCCTCGTCTCCCCTCCGCAGGTCGAAGCAGGGCCTCCTTCAACCCTAGAATTCCCAGTTTCTTCCTCAAGCCGGACCCGCAGCCGAGGAGGAGAGCGGTCGTCTGCAGCTACGCCCCCGATGACTCTGAAAAGACGAATTCGGGCGACCGGTCCGAATCCGGGCTGCAGATTTACTCTCAGATCGAGAGGTACCAGCTCAGCCACACTCTTAATCGCTGAATTACCAACCTTTATGTGCCTATTTCTTTATAATTTTTTTTTTGTTAGGAACAAATTACGTGCTAAATTGAATCTTGTGCCTTGAATTTTAAGGATTTTATGTTGTATGCTCTTCAAATCCCTTTGATCAGGGATGCTGGTGAGCTCAAGTGGTTCGCTTGCGCTTCACAACTTGATGTTTCTACTGATAGACCCTTAAACCCTAGGCTGAACAGTAGGGAGAAGTAGCGAACATGTGTAGCTGAATACTGAATTAGCATATTCGATCCCTATTTTTCTTGGGCAGCCAAGTATTGACACTCGTATGACCAAAAACAAACACCCCCGAAACGCGCTGCAGCGGTGGTCTTTGACACGTAATATAAGTCATCTTTAGATGGGTGAGATTCGGCAAGTATCTTGAGCTAAAAGGAATAAGAAGCTGGGGCTTAACACATGCCAAACTCTAATGCGTTCCAACTCTGCACGAATCATCTATGACATACCATGACGAACACCGCATGATTATTTTTCACGATTTTAATTCGTGTTGATGGAGTGTGTTGTATGGGATTTCCATTTTGCTTTTATGTTGATATATCCATATCATTTCATCGTCCGGTACATTTATGTTGCTGGCTGGCTGGCTGGCTGGCTGCTCATTGTTGAGGACAATAGCGGTGACAATGTAATGCTGTCCTCAACTTGATGAATCATGAAAGGGGAGAAGAAGTAATTGAAAAACCCGTAAAAGTTATCAGAATATACATCTCCACAGTTTTCAATTATGTCCTTTTTTTTTATGATTGGAAAATCGGCTAAGTATTTTAGCAGTCCTTTGGTAGTTTGTGCCCTGTTTTTTTTTTTTTTTTTTGTTAATTTCTTTGGTTCTCTGGATAAAACATATTGACTTGTTATTTGGCGTCCTCCTTCTGTACTGATCAAGCAACTTCACTTTATCTTCACCACAACAGGGTTATTACTGAAACGGCGAAGCAGTCTCAAGTTAGCTGGGGAACTTCAGGAGATTGGAGTGAAATCGAGGTATGCTTTTTTAACATTTATTGTGTGCTTATGGATGATCTTTTACTAGCTATTTCTAATGGGTAACTCATGGTAATTCCCACAAAAATAGACTTTGCTAACTATATGAGTAAGGAAAAAAGTGTGTTGCTTATTTTATGGATGATACTTTACTAGCCATTTCTAATAGGTAAACTATGGTAATTCCCAAACACAACATAATATCTGCTAACTAGATGAGTAAGAGAAAAATAAATGGAATTTTGGAAGGTTGAGAAGAAAAGACGTGAGGGGTTGAACATCCAACTTATTCCATCTCTTTAGAAGTAGTTTTTCTTCACTTTTAACGTTATGTGGATCTAGGAGTATGAGCAAATTGATATTTGCAATTGACATTTTTGTTCTCACATTATTCCTCTCGAACTTGCTGAAGCCTTTTCAAGTGTATATTTATCTAACATGTTTATGATTTTCAATATCATCTTCCTAATATATCATGGAAATAATGTTTTAAAAAGCCTCTACGGTACCTAGGCTGCCCATGTAGGTTTTAGAAGCGCTTAGGGGAGTGTGGGCTGCTTATGTGAACTATACCCTTTAGGCATTGATCGTGAGTTCCTCTATTGCCGCCTCCACATCCTCAAACCTCCTCCAAACTCCTCCAGCCTCCAACTATGAACGAAGAAAGAAATCCGTCCGGGCGCAGTCCAGCGCCTAAGCTTTCTATAACATTGGTTACCAATTATAGTAATTATAAAAAATAAAAAATAGGAAAACCACCTAGGCTCCGCCTAGGCTCAAGGCGTTGTGTCCAATCATGGTAACACAATACGCAACACGTAGTAGGTCACAGTACGAATTCGGGTACACAATTCGACACTTAAAAAATTTGGATTCGTTAGGGGTAGCTTGCTTCAGTACGCAAGTTCGGTTAGTGGTACGTTGTAAAATTTTTGTGTGCTTAAATTTTTTCGAAGTATATAGTAGAAAACTAGAAAACTAATTATGAATTTTAATATTTTTTATATAAAATGCTTAAAATACTTCTTTTTGATGGAGTTTGCTTCTTTGTTCTTTTTTTTTTCTCACAGAGCTCGTTTTAGGATCATTGTTTCTTTTTTACATTTAATTAGCATATGTATTTAGTTACAGTAAAGTCATTGGCTCTTATACTCTATTGTGTGTTTCCCTTCACTTAATTGTACACATTGCATTGCGTCTTGCGCACATGCACTTAAAGAGAATTTGCATGTAGCATACTTGTAAGTGATACGCCAATTTTGGGGAACCGGTTCGTATATCAGAGGGAATCGGTTCACAAATGTACCAGAAACCGGTTCGCAGGAATTGTATGACGGTTCGAGGGGGTCCAGGGAATCGCGCAATGATGGGTCCAATGCCTAGGCCGCCTAGCGCATTGTGTAACCTTGTATGGAAATCTAATCGTTTAAATGTAAGCTAATGCACCATTAATCATGCTATGATTTCACACCCCTATTTGTGGGGTTCACTTCTAGATCAACTAATCACGGGTTGCAAAAAATATAGGAAGCATCTTACCTTCTTATTTCACAGAATACCAACTTTAATTACCATGCATTAACTGCCTTTTTACAAAGAAGAGAACCTTTTACATGAGAGTTTTGCTTAACACCTAAGAAACTAAGTTAAGGGGGGAAAGTCCTAACAGTATATACTTATTTGAAAAGCATCCAAACTGATCACGAGTCCTAAAATAATCTAGAAGTCTAATCAAATCTGAATTTAAAATAAGAAAAAAAAAAGAAAACACTTGAACTTTAAACCATTGGGGATCTTAAAGAATAACATAATCTGCTACTCCTTGAATACATGTTTAAGATGGGATCCCTATCAGCATCTCTACCTATTCCTACCTTGCATGGAAGTGTTCTGAGGAAAATGTCATGTCTTCAGATTTTATACATGTACAGCATGTACATTCTCTGGTTGAAATTATCTTATACAATATACTTCTGGTGTTGTATTATTCTTGCAATTCCAACCATGTCTAGTATGTTTATTGCAAGAATGTGTGAACATATAATCATATTAGCTTGGTAGATTTTGCATATTAGTTATACCTCACTATTAATTAAAATTATTCTATAAGATTTAAATCATCTAACATAGTAACATGTCTGTCTAATTTACTTACCAAAAACTGGTTAAATAAATAATGCAAGAGTTCTGAATGTAAAGTTATGACCATGAAAATATGGAGCTTCTTGTTAATCATTATGCTACTGAACAGTCTTGTCTCTGTTACTGGTTACGTTCATTTTAATCATTGACGTATGCGTCACTTATTCTACGTTATCAGATATATGACATTTGGATAGGTAATTTACAAACCAAACCACTGTTTATGATCTGCACATCTTAGAATTCCTGCTCATCAGTTCTGGTATTTTTAAGCCACTTATTAAATCAATGGGTTATCCAATTATTCGGTTGTTAAAAATGTGAATGCTAATACTCACATTTGCATTAGCTTTTGGCACTCACATTCTTGCCAGAAGAAAGGGACGTCATTTGATGTAGTTATTTACAAGTATCTAAAGTTATTTTCATCTTGGTCATTTTCACTTATAGTGATCTTTATGCATAGTTATACTAAACACTTTGGCTTATTTCAGAACCATTTATGATGTATAATTATCAAATAGTTATTTTCAGCAGCTTATATAATCAATTATTTTTATAAGATGCTTACACATGCAACTCTTACGCCTTGTTCGGTACACAGGAATCAAGTCAAGAAAAAATAAAACATGGGAAAAAGTTTACATAATGCAACGGTAATTTTAATAAGCATGGAAAAAAAGTTTTTCCCCATTTTAAAAAATGTCCAATTTTTCATCTCGAAAAGTGTTGTTGACGGATTCATCCATCACTTACAATTTAATCTAATGATGCCTCGCTTGGAAAAAGGACATGAGAGCAAAGGACTAAATGTATCATGTCATCCAACAGTAATACTTATTTCTCATGGTTATACCCTTGAGTTTACATTTCATATGTGACCACTGGGACCAAAATATTATCATAGAAAAAATGCAAGAACAGCATCAAGAAATAATAAAAACAAAAGAGGCTATAAACATGTGATGTGCAACTAATGAAATACAATTTTGGGGAAATTTTGGGGAAATTTGTAGCTAAATCAACTAAGAAAAATTTGCAGCTAAATCAACTAAGAAAAATTTGCATGATTATGCGTGTGATTGAATGACAGTTCCAACATGACGAAAAAGATTAAATAATTTTCAAAATAGGGTACAAAAAATGGGGGAAAAAGGGAAAACTAAGCGGTGGACTGAAATGGTAGTAGTTCATTGAATTTTCACTTGCTTCTAATTTGATAACTTGATTTGCATGGTATGGGTCATTCTGCCTCTAATTTTGTGTGGTGCAATTTCACTGCAGAATAGTTCATGCGCTATTCTTATAAAATCACCGCTCGCACCTTGCACACTAAGATTTGTCTTCACCTCACTTACAATACTGCTAGCCGCTTGCACACTAATAAGGTTCTTTTTTTACCCCAGCAGTTCAGAATTTAACCTAGATTATGACGTGTAAATTAGTACTATTACATTGCATTGCATCAGTTATATGCCTTCTTGTCGACTATCAGCCACAAATGCCTCCATATCAGGCATAAATTTGATCTAAAAGAAAATACAAATACAATGTGCGCAAACAAAAAGAAAATACGAATACAAATACTATGTAAAATTGCCACATATTACTTGACATAGATCTTCCCCCAAAATAAGAAGCAGTATTGAGTGGAGAAATCTTTGTTCTCATACTACTACTTTCAATTTGCTTATCCAATAATTTGGAGTTGCAGGGTCACATAACTGAGAATTTTTTACTGAACCATGGCCAGAAGACAATTCATAATTTTAAGTTTGTGTTTCATTGTCCATTGTGATGCCAAGAGAGCTTGAAGATCCAAAGTCTGATGCTTCCCCCCAAAAAATCCAAACTCGAATACGTCATAAACACCCACCATCAACAGCCCTACCCTCTAGATCCAGCGGGCAACTCTTCATCCACTCTCACCATCCTCCCACACTGCACTACCTGAAAAACTCCCCCTCTCCTTGCCACCTCGTAAAAGCCCTGAACTTCGCTCGTCACAAGACTGAAATCCCTCATCAAAACCTCAGCTAGGGTTTTGAACATTAGGATCGTTATCGGTGTGATTGTTGCAGACGACGATGTTGCCAGGGAGAGTGGTTTGGTTGAAGAAGGAGGCGGCTTCTAAGCAGAGGAAGCAGCCGTTGAAGACCGCGCGAGCCATTGGCAAGGTTGCATGATCATCTTTGAGGTGGCGGCAGTGTAGCAGGAGAGAAGGGTTTCGGAATGTCGGTGGGAAGGAGAGAGGAGGTGACTGGTGGAGATTGGATATTTTTGGAGAGAGATTAGGATTAAGGCTTTTTTTTGTTTTGAGAGTTGATTGGAGTTCCGCTGTAGATATGAACTGTTCTATTCCACAGTGGAAATCCTTTTGTTTTAGTATATAGATAAATGTGATGAGGGGAGAAAATTATTCTTGAAAGACTTACCTAATAATTCTTGATATTAATCTATTTTAATCTAGACCTATCTATGAAAAATGAGCTAAAACACCTTATTGATGCTTAGTATGGTTAAGTTGGATCCCAGTTTTGACACAAATACCCAACCTTATATCCTTTGTTTTACCATTTTAGGCTTTATTGAATAATTACAAACAACTTATGTATTACAGTTTTGGCTATTTTAGGGTGCATGGGTGCTCAAACCAAGAAACATCAAGCCAACATCAGTTATTCATTTTATTGGTGGTATTTTTGTTGGAGCTGCGCCTCAACTTACATATCGCTTTCTTCTGGAGCGACTCTCTGAGAAGTAAGGAGTTTTATTTGCAGATTTTATACATATAAAGGAACTTAGATGATAGAATTTTGAAGGGTTATGTTTACAAATATCACAATCCTCATAAACTATAAGTGATATGGTTCGGCCATGATAATCCATGGTTAAAGCAACTTGATGCACATGATTAACAACCTGTTTCCTTACTGGATGATTATTACTATTATCATTATTGTTATTGATTCTTTCCTCCTTCAGAGGGCGGGATTTCTATGCTTGAGCAGGATTATCTGCTTCTTTACCCCTTTCTGTTAGATTAACGTTCTATTTTGCAGCTGTTCACTAAAAAAATGAATTAAACATTATCAAAATATGTGATATATAATTTTTTTCCTGCAGCAATATTGTAAGAAATATGATGATCATGTAAATATGATGACCATGTTTTATTATTCAGGGGTATTTTGATTGTTGCAACACCTTTTGCAAGCGGCTTTGATCACTTTGCTATTGCAGATGAAGTACAATTTAAATTTGATAGGTGCATGAGGTCCTTACATGATACTGTGAGTGTGTTATATTATGTTCCCTGTTTCTTATTGGCATTTCCTCAAAATCCCGAGCATATTTCTTTTATTTTACAGGTAAATAATCTTCCAGTATTTGGTGTTGGCCATTCCTTAGGATCAGTGATCCATCTTCTTATTGGTATTAACTATCATGCTGCAAATTCTTATACTTCTACAAGTAGCTCCGAGTGATATGATTTTCTTATAATATTCCAGGGTCAAGGTATGCTATAGACAGAAATGGTAATGTATTAATGGCGTTCAACAATAAGGTATCTGATCCCTTGTCTCACTTTAGCATCTTCTAGCGTTTACTAGAGAAGTATTGTTCCTATAAATGTTCCCTTCTACTAGCCAATAACTAATATGGTGAAAAAGAGATAACTATCATGTAATGCTGGCAAGTTTCTCTATACAGACGTACCTCCTTTTTAAGTATGTCTTAACTTTTAAGAAAATGGTAGATCCATGTCTGTGTTTGATGTTCTGGACATTTCTTCAGTATAAGCATGAGTTTATGGCTTATCTTGGATTCTTGGTCTGCATGTTTGAATTTGTTTCCTAGTTGCCATTGCTACTAGTTGCCTCATGGGCTAATTAGCTAATAGAAGAATCTCCAGAAGGCTGTAACAACTTTCATATATGGGACTGAATGATTTGATGAAGTCTGAGGTACAATGTAACCCCGACGCAGGAAATGAAATGTGTGCATGATGTTTGTTTAATTGACTTGGAGCTGCAGAGAAACTCAGCTTATTCTGCTAGAGTTGCTGTTCAAAATATTTTTAAGAATAAATTCTTAGCTTTTACGTATTATAATTTTTTTGCAGGAGGCAAGCCTAGCAATTCCATTGTTTTCTCCTGTTATTGTACCAGTGGCTCAAAGTTTTGGTCCACTTTTATCCCAGCTCACATCTCCAACAATTGTCCGTGGGGTGAGTATGTGAATCTCCTAATTGAATTATTCAACTTCCTTTATTGCTAAGCACTATGTTGCTCTAACCAGCTTCCTGTAATGACTTCTCAGAAATTAGGTACTTATAATTCTTTTTAATTTTAGGACCAACTTGTGATTTATGTGCTTCTATTTTAATGTTAAAGATGTGTATAGGAGCTGTTGAGACAATTATAGAATCGGCACCATGCTTTCCAGATAATATCCTCATTTTTATATTGATTTTTACTATTTTAGGATTAACAACTTTCTGGAACCATCTGAACTAATTGGAAGTGAAGTTGCTTCTAAATTTTAGAATTTGAACACCCCTTCCTGACTAGTACTTTATCTTTATTTGCAAAACCATTATTGAAAGAAGACAAGCACAAAGAATTATTCCTATATTATATGTGTCTAGAATTTTAAATTAATAAAGACAAGCAATTCCTAAAGTTGTCAGAAAGGTAATTAAGTATAAGACATGAACAGATACTGGTTGGTCATGCTGGTGCTTTATATGGTGGACAACAGAGGGAGGTTATACCTGGGTAGATACTTAATTGGACTGTAGGTACTTTGTATGTTTGGTATGGTTTCAAGTCTGATTTTACGGTGATTATTGTCTTCAAGATAACATTTCAGTCTGTCTTTACCTTTATGGTTCAGATCTTGATAACTCAGTTGTAATTGATGCATATACCAATTATATCAATTTGAACAAGTTATAATTCGTTTGATGTCTAGCAAAACCCATAGATGTAGCTCAGTTGCATGTTATTTGGTGCGCAGGTATTATAGATGGTTTCACATAGTATTAATCTATTTTTAAAAATAAAATGACACCGGTCAATTATTGACTCAGTTAAGAAGTTTGTAGACATGGATAATCTTTCTTTGCTAGATTGTAAAGTTTTGGCAGCACACTTGCTTTTAATTTGCTGTGGACTAATCAGATTTGTTTTCTTAACCTAGTGCTTGATGCAGTACAGAAAAAATTGTATCATTTGTTTTGTATTAAATGTACTTGTGCGTGGAAATGATAATTAATTTGTTGCTTTCCACATACAAATTCTCAGTTGCAATCAAGTGTTATATGACCAGTATTCTTGGCAGATGGATCTTTTAATTATATGATCCTCTTCCATAATATAACTTCATCAGAAATATTTTCTTGTCAATTAGAATGGTATGTTAACTGGGTTAAAAAGCAGAACTCAGTAGTTAAAAAAAAAATGCTCGTGCTGGTTTTCGTACAAAAATCATATGATGATTTCTTTTTATTTTCTGTAGTTATTTCTGCAGTCTCTTACTTTTGAAAGCTGATGATGATTTATTCTAGGCAGAAATGGCTATAAAGCAATTAGAGAATCTCAGTCCTCCAATTATGAAACAAGTTTTGCCTTTAGTTGAGCAACTTCCTCCATTATATTTGGATTTGGTCAATGGAAGGGAAGAGTTTATTCCTAAACCAGAGGAGACTCGTCGACTGGTATGTAGCATCTCTATCTACCATTTTTGTGAAAGCTTAAACAGCTACATTGTTCTATTCATCATGTGAATTTCAACCTCAGCTATATCTATGTACACAGAAATATCACCATAATCATCATCAGGATCAATTAAATATTTTTCAGTTAATAAATGGAGTTTTTGACGTGCCAAGGCTTCTAAGCATCATAATCACATGGAAATATCACACAGAAATATCATCATAGTCTTTGTAATCACAGAGGAACTGTCAATGCCTTCACCACCTGTAAACCACGTAATCGTTCTGTTGCAGTTAGGGTTGTTGACCTGCCTAGGCTTCTATCTTATAATCATTGGTCCATGTCCTGATCTTGTATTGCTATTTCTGAGCTGAATGGATATTAGTTCCATCATCAGGTTGCTGCCTTTGTGGTAATAACATAGCACATTGAGGGAAGCACTTGTGATAGAGGCTAACCACAATTCATGACATTGCTATTATCTAAAAAGGTCATTTTCAGTTATTGAAAGAATCCACTTTTTTTCCTTTAAAGACAAACCGGACTTTCTTGAGGATTGCTTGTTCACATAATCAAAGATGAAATTAATTATGTATGCTTTTTGGTTAGGCATTTCAATCCTTAAGTTACAGTTACGTTGCTTTAGTTGGGAAGTTGTTCTGTATGGTCAGAGAGGGAGAATGTGGATAAGAACTATGGGAAATCCAATGTTACATGTCTCCAGAATTAGTGAATTTAAATATTTAATTTCTTTCTCTTGTAAGAACTAACAACATATCGTAATTTATATTGGGCAGAAATTTGAAATTGGAACGTTTGTTATTTATTTCTGCAAAATATTGATATCTGTTGGTTTCTCTCTCTTCTGCAGGTAAAATCTTATTATGGTGTCTCAAGGAACCTCCTGATTAAATTTAAGGATGATATGATCGATGAGACTCCAACTTTAGCTCGAGTGTTGAGTGCTGAATCTGCCATAAGTTCCTCACTGGATATGTCAGTTCGATCAATTCCTGGAGATCATGGACTCCCTTTGCAACAGGCGAGTTTGTTCTTCATAATTTCTTCTCAATTTGGAAAGATAGTTACTACATCCGAAAGTCATATAGGAAACAAAATTCGATAAAGGGCTCTCTGTAGAAAATCATATAGGGAGAAAAGAGATCTCGACACGTATCCCACTACTACAATATCATATCAATCAGGATATTTTACTGATATAATTACCAATACTACATCAGGGCAATCACAATCACCAAGCTTAAAATATGTGTTGGATTCTGTTGTGATCTCCTTCCTCGTATTATTTTCTATAGAGGGCCCTCTATAGGCTTTCTTCCCCTTACATAAATCATCTTTTCCTGCCTAATGATGCTACGTATCTTCTTCTTTTTGTAGGTTTTACCTGATGTTCCTCCTGCAATGGCAAATGCTGTAAACCAAGGAGGTGAGCTTCTGGCTAATCTCACTGCTGGGACTCCATTGGAAACAGTAGCCAAAGAAGTAAGTAGCACCTTCAGTGCAGATTCTGGAATCATTCGAGCACAGAATTCTAAACTTGTTGATATGCTGGCTAATGTGATCGCGACATGGATATTCTCAAATTCCAATCTGAAAAACTGACAATTAGCATGGTTCGAAAAGGGAAAAAGGATAGTTCAGAAGCACAAAAGATATTATAGATCGGAAAGTAAGGTTAGATACCAAGCTATTTTCATGTAGATTTTGTCCAATTTGTACAGAAAAGTAAAGACCAAGAAAAGAACATGTTTGTATGTAAAGTGTGTAAAAATGTATCTCGTTTATGTAATTGAACAATTGATGCACGTGTGAATATTTATCTTGTATACAACCTTTCTGAAGTTTGTGCAAACAAAGAAGAGTAATTTTCAGATAAAGCATTGTATGCCAATTTTTTTATCTTCATCAGCAGGGACTGTAATGTTGCGGCCATTTGCATTGTATGCCAGTTACTTTTTGTTATCCTGGGTTACTTAAAAGACTCCTGCGCTGTCACTGTTTTTGCACCAACCTATATTTTCATTGTTACAGATAGACCCCCTGGGTTAAGTTTTTTGTCTTACTCTTATCCTTGGTAAAATTATGACAGATACTGCCTCCGGTGAAAATTCAGTCAGTCTACCTGATGGTAAAAGAGCTTAAAAATTTTAACTTAAAGAGGGTCTATTTGCAACAATGAAACTACAGGGGTAATAAATTCAACAGGAATACTACATGGCCTCTATGGACAATTAACCCTTTTCTCTTTACTAGTACGGACCGATTTGCTGCCATTTGCACTTTTAAGTCTTGCATGTTCTTTCTAACCATCCACTTGGGGACTTTTGCATGAACAATATAATTTGGTATAATAAAATTATATACTCTATGTAATAGGTACAAGCGTGATCAATTAATTTATAACTTACCAGACTTCATGCTATTTATTTTTAAACTAACTCCAGCGAAAACTTGGTTGAGATGATCATTTTCTGGACCAGTGCACAAGAATTCTCTTGCACTAGTTCATTCACAGTTCCTAAGGGAGAAAGCAAACAAAAGATCTTATATTTACAAGAAAACGTAGGCCTGCTCGAGCTCACCGATCTTTGAGAAAAACTCAAAAATCTGAAAGTTTCATTTGACAAGCAACCAAGCATGGAGACCTTTTATTTATCTTTCAGATAATAAATCACCAGAAATAGTCATACATAGCTATTCCTGTATCCATATGACTGACTCCGTGCTTATGTGGGCACATTTCTATCTCTCAAACTATAGCACAACGTAACTTGAAACTACCGTGCGGACCTTGCAGAAGAACACAACAACATAACATCAATATGCATCTATAGTTTTTTTTTTTGG